>JAHWLE010000037.1:0-32457 GCA_024679135.1 Phytophthora foliorum
GGGGGGGCAGACATCTTTGATTGGTGTGGCTCCTGTGGGTAGTGTTGTGGCTTCCAACTCAGCAGTATTGACAACACCTTTGACAGCGACCTCTGTGTGGCTGACGGTTCTGTCGTTGGGGTCAACGGCATTTGCACATCCAGTGCCGCATCCTGGTGTATTCACACATCCACAAGAATTGCCACGGCAACATAACGATGGCGGGTTGGGACTGAAGTTGGATAATTACTACCGGTTATGCATGGAAGTTTTGATCTTGATGCAGTTCAATTGGAAACGTTCCTTAGACGTTGGAATGTTTGAGGCGTTGTTGAGGGTGCGAATGCTGTCCACGCTGGTACGACAGACGCTGAGTTTTATTTGATAGATAACGTGGCTCGAGGTGCTATTATGCATGGAGTTCCAACTGCAGATGCCGAGCTTATCTGTCATGAGTCAAGTGCGCAGGCAATGCGGACCAGCTCTGTGAACAAGTTCACAAAGCGAGAGTATGCGAATGCATTTTCGCTAGGCAGCCGTTCTATGCGAACAAATATACCCATGAGTGGAAAATGAACGGCTGGCTTCTTGAGATGGACCTTCAGCGTAATGAGTTGCTCGGCAGTAGTTCGGCACGGAACTATTGATGGTCTGGGGTTGACCAACAATATTAGTGCCCCCCATGATCGAAAAATAAATGGGTGTTCGTCCGGATGAGGGACGCTAAGGGTGAGGTGTCTATATATCACACACGGATCATACCAGCAAGAGTTTGCTACAGTGCGGGCGGAAATTATACTGCCACCCAGGTTTTCGACCGGATTTCTACCAATAAGGCGCTTTAGATCAAACCGCTTAGACCAATGAAAAGGCCTCACGGAACCAAAGTGAATGGTGGTTGTTTCGCATCATTCGACGACTTACAGCCTCCGAAACAAGCAAATCCCTGCCCCCCCCCCAGCTCCTGGTGGCGATTGCTATACTGCCATCTCACGTTAGAGCAGGTTTGCGTACGCTGCACAGCTTTTAGAAGTGACTATGTTGTTGTATGTGTTCTCACCTCTCTGTTCGTGTGATCTATGCTGTCTAGTGATTAGAATTGGCGAACGCTTACATGCCTCGAGGCAAAGCACTGACTGAGAAGGAGAAGGGGGAGATTGTTGCCCTTCAGAAGTGCTGATTGAGTGAGAGAGCTATTGGAAAGTCTCTCAAGCGCTCTAGGCCGCTTATGCACTCGTATGTCACCAACCCGGACGCATACAACACCACCAAGCGTCCGGGTCGGCCTAAGAAATTGACACATACTCCCGAGAGGCGTCTTCTTCGTGAGGCATCGAAGGGGAGACTGAGCGCCCCGGAGCTTAAGAGGCAGCGCCAATTGCCCATTAGTGCTCGGAGAATCCGGGAGCTGCTTCAGGAGCACCCGAACTTCAAGTACGAGAAGCGCATGGCGTCCCCCGTACTCACAAAAAATCACAAGGAAATTCGCCTGAAGTGGGCGCGCGAGAAGGTGACCTGGGACTATGAAAAGTGGTCTCAAGTCGTCTTTTCAGATGAAAAGAAGCTCAACTTAGATGGACCAGACGGTCTACAGTAGTATTGGCACGATCTCAGGTTCGAGCCCCAGATTTACTCGCGCCGTCAAAGTGATGGTGGAAGCGTGATGGTGTCGGTGGCATTTTGTGCCGGTGGTACGAGTGAACTGGTAATTTTGGAGGGGAACCAGAATAGCGAACACTACATCTACACGTTGTCCGAGCAACTGCTGCTGTTTATCGACCGTCAATACGGCCGAGAGTGCATTTTTCAGCAGGACAATGCCTCCATCCATTCGTCCCGAGCCACCAAGAGCTTCTTCGAGGAGCAAAATGTGACGGTCATGGAATGGCCGGCAAAGTCCCCGGACCTGAATCCCAACGAGAACATGTGGGGGGTCCTCGCGCGTGTTGTCTACGCTAATAGGCGCCAGTTCGAAACCCGAGAGTCGCTAATGGCCACCATCCTGAAGTGCTGGGACGACATCACGTTGGAGTACGTGATGAAGCTGCTAAACTCGTTGCCTAAAAGGTGCGTATCCGCGCTAGAGCTTCCAGGAGCAAAGACCAAGTACTAGAGCGTCGAAAAAACAAAACATTGCAGCAGAGGAGCGATAAATGCCTGGTGGCAGTATAGTTATCGCCACACATGTTGAAGTTGAAGTTGATACTTTTGAGGACACTGCAGTGAGTTCTCACTGAAAGTGAAACAGGAGCCCTCCGTTCGCTTTGTTTCGGTGAGGCCTTTTCATTGCTCTAAGCGGTTTGATCTGGAGCGCCTTATTGGTAGAAATTCGGTCGAAAACCTGGGTGGCAGTATAATTTCTGCCCGCACTGTATCAACTTTGGGAAACATACGCTCCCGTTGCACAACCTGATTCTGCAAGATTTTTCCTTCTGCTAGCTCTACATCTTGGTTTACTTTGTCGACAAGTGGACTTTGTCACTGCTTTTCAGAATGGGCCTTTGGACGGAGTGGACATATACCTGGAGCAGCCAGATTTTTTAGACCATGGGACAGATCGTGTTTGCCAGCTGTTGCATAGTCTCTATGGATTGAGGCAAGCGCCGCGGATCTGGTTCAGGTGAGTATCTAAAGAAGTGTAGTTTCAAGCGTATCAAGATAGACACAGGCGTATATCTAAGAACAGTGGGAGCAAACATGATATTTGTGACTGTGTACGTCGACAATCGTTTGATTGTGGAACGAAACCTGACATCGAAATGGTGTTAGCCGAACTGAGAAGCAAGTTGAAGATCAAGGACTTGGGGAATGTAAAACATTTACTCGGTATGGAAATCACGTATATTCCAGGATACATGCTGTCAATTTCGCAGAAAGGGTATTGTGAAAAGGGGTTGGTACGGTCTAGACAAGTGTAAACCTGTACCTACGACCCAAGTGCAATGCAATTTTCCAACGCCTGGCAATCCAGAAGTGGAAACGGTACGTGTCAATGTAGACCCAAACGTGGATTATCTGCAAATTGTAGGGTCTCCCCAATATAATTTCTGGTGCAGTTCACACTCCCAGATATTGCAAACGCCGTGAGTACTTTAGGAAAATTTCTGGACTAATTCACTCGTGAGCATCACGCGCTTGCTAAGAGGGGCCTGTGCTACTTGCGTGGAACGTCTGACTACAGACTCGTGTGGAGAAACCGGAGTTGCAAGTTGTGGGATACGCTAACGCATGGGGACCTCCAATGATATACAGATTTGGGCGTATGCAGATGCCGATCTTGGAAATGAAAAGGATGATTGTCGGTCTGTCACCGGATTTGTATTGCAATTGAAAAAGTGTGCTTATGCGTATACGAGCTACAAACAGCGACACATTACAGACGATACGTTCTGTTCGGAATATGTGGCTGCGTCAGAGTGTTCAACAATGAACGGTTTCACGAAGGTAACCAAGGGATGGCTACTTTTCCGGGATCAGGACGCGAGTGTAAACGGGAGAGGAGAACGCCGTCCTCAGAATTTCTCCCGAAAATCGTAGTGTAGAGCAGGCCTTTTTGGATTTATCTACGCGCTCAGAAGTACCTAACCCGGAAGCTTCGCTTGAACGCCCCTGTCAACACTGACGCGCTACCAAGATGCCCGTTTCTACTCTCCCCCGCGACTCACTCCGGCTCATCTTCCCCGAAGATACCGTCCGTACTATCGTGTCTCCGACCTACGCCAAGATAAAAATTTCAAGATGTGTCACTGCGACGGCTTTTTTGGACAATGAAGATGCCGACACGGATGCGGTCGTGAAGCTACCAAGGGCCACGGCACTGGTAAGAAGGGTAATCAGTAGCGATGCTGAAGGACGGAGGCTCAGGTAGTGGATCCGACAGGCAGTGTGCGCCAAAAGTGATGGCCAATACCGCTATGGTCAAGTTACGGGATATTCCGACGCTGGCCTGTTGATCAGTACTCTGTCGGGCCCCGTCGAAACCAGCCTAGACAATATCAGCGACTCAAAATACCCTGTTGCGGCAATGGTAATGAGATATCACGAATTCTCTGAAGAGAACTGGGGCTACGGACAACTCGATCACATTCGCGACGCGCTCATGGGCCGACTGCTGGGACCCGCGACGTCTGAGGGAGAAATGTGAGCCGTTATCAGTCCAACAGCTCATGCGAGGTCTCCTGCCCGAGGTCTCTCCAGGATTCGACAGGCTGTCCAACTGGGTTGACGCTCGCACCTGCAAACACTCCCGCCTCTCCGTGCAGCGTGTTCTGAACTACGTCGTCTACATTGATGGTAGACAAAGCGTACTCACCAGCATAGAGGACATGTTTGGGATTTCCTTCTGCGAAACAGTGGTGGTGCAACCCAGACGTCCCCGGCAACGTTCTTCGACTCGGGGGCACTCCAACCGCCAACACACCGAGTTTCTTTGATGTCATGGAGGTGGATGAGTGCGAAAAAACGACTGAAGAAGAGACTCTAGTCGCCCGAAACCTCCTTTCAATAGCTGATCGCCGATCCGACAGGAAAGAACGGCTGCTCCTCGACTATACAAAATCTATATGCGATAATTGAGGCCGCGGCCAAGTTTGCTGGATATTAAATCCTGTGAGACTGCTTATTCTGTAGGATACATAATACCGCGCTAGAGGGGTTAAGGTCTAAGATCCAGGGTTTGGTAGTACTGAGCCCATAAGTACTGATAGTAGTGCTAATAGCACTACTACTAGTAATTGGGGCAAAGCCCCCCCCCCCACACACACACACACCACATACTTTTTACGCTGATTTACTACTTCATTTACCCTTTTTACAGAGGTCAAGCCACACATATAGCAAGCGGGTTAGAGAAGACGATTTATCATTTCACGTACTAGGACCAGGGACTGATAGTAGTGGGGATTTTGCCCCGTTAGCACTAAGACTAAATATGCGCCTGGCTTCTTTCAGGTTTTAGTTTGTCTCCACTAATCACGCAGCGATGGCTCAGAACTAAGACTAAATATCGCGACTATTAGTACTAAACTCAATGATAACATCGGCTCACCACAGACCTCGTTTGCTCGACTCCATCCGCTCAATCTTAACACGATTATGGCGCAACACGAGCTGCCGTTGTGCGCGCTCGTCATCGGTACGCGTTCGCAGTGAACTCGTGACGAAGGACCCAGTCGAAAGTACACGTTCTTGAAATGCAGTAGAAGAAAGTCGACCCAACCAAACTCTTGCCAGTGTTGCGATCGACGGGAAGGCTTTCTCCCCGGACTCAGCGTACCAGCTGCAAACATCAATGTGTTGGCAGAGCTGCTCTACATTCCAAACGCTCCTTGTTTCCCTGTTGCGCATTGCAAACTTGGACACGACTTCTTTGCGTTCGGTATCGTCTTTGATTTGGTGTTTTGCCACTTTAGCCCACTCGATGCGATGGTTTAGCCACCTCTCCACTTCCGCGTCTGCTTCTTTGTTGGGTTCTTCGTCAGCGGGATTGACTGCGCTTTGCTGAATTACTTCCTCTCCGCATAGTAAATCGATCATATTGCGTGAAATACTCGCTAGGCGACGGAGCAGCTGAATTTCTTGAACGATTCTCTTGGTTGGCGTCCCCGTGCGTCGCCCGGAAGAACACATGGCGCTCCATGAGCAGTAGATCTTTTGCTTCTGCGAGAAATCTATCAGTGACAACTTCTGCTGTGTCGGGGATGCGGAGATAGTTTTTAGCTGCTCATTTTGTACGTGGATCGAGGAGTAGCACCATACGCACCTGCACCGAAGGCATGGTTAGCCGATTAGCGATCTGATGGCGTGTGCGTTTGATAGAGCGGTGCCCCAGAAACGAGATATCTTCGAGTTTCATCTCGACGCGCGCGAAATTCTTCTCATTTGTACTTTCATCGCGGACACCGTCGAGGCAGTACGCTTCGAATTTATACGAATTCATGCGCGCGAACGCTACCCGGAGAAAACCATGCATAGTCGATGAAAGTAAACTGGCCGATTGAGACTCCGCAAGAGCTAGGCTGGCGACGCGTTGCACAATCGCCTCCAGCTCAAAAGTCAAACCCCAGTCCGCTCTCGTTTAGCGGTTAAACACATTTTTATCGGTTTTTCCAGCGCTTTCAGTTTGGGAAAAGGCACGAAAGGCTGGATAGTTGATGATCGATCGCTGAAGTAACTTGGATGCGGATGCAGCACAAACATCGATGTCCAGCAACACTGATAGTTAGGGTAGCTTATGAAAACGTTGAATATCTGTTAGGCATTAGGCACATTGGGGGGAATCACTGGAGGCAAAGTAATTGTTCAACGCGCGCAGGTTGCGGAACACTGCACCACCTTCTGGGAAAGCACCGCCTTGTGTCACCACCACTTTCCTCTTGGTTCTTAATTTGGATACGGCGTCTGTCGCATACTGTGCCCGCACACTCTCCTTAACCCTTAGTTCCCATATGTTGCACCGTAGAAGATAAGAGGTGTATACCCTAATCGAGCTTTTGCGCAGCATCTATGTTATGTTGGAGGTCCAACATAAGAGGATATTACACTTGGAGTTTGTATATAACATCTGGCTATGTACCGCTATAATGAAATCAAAATATGTTGTGTGTAAAACGGTCACATGTACAGGCTTAGGGCTCAGACCAGTGGGGTTCGGTTGAAGGTGAAAAAGAATGGAACATTTCACCCACCACGCCCGAGTGGCCCACAGCCATCAACTCTCATTCTCGCAAAAGCTCAACTGATGATCGTTTCGCCTTCTGGAAAGACTCCACAGCCTAAGATAACCAAGTGCGAGCGACAGCGTTGCCCCGAGGCGTTGCTCAGCGAGCGCCACGCGCGGCGCATTCGACGGGTGGTGCGGAAGGGTAGCCCTGTGATGGTGGAAAATCAAAAACAGAGCAGCAGCAAAGGAGGTGGGAGGGCAAGACATACAGAACGAGTCGGCAGCGGCAGTGAGCACGAAGGAAACGACGTCGGTGGCGTTCCAGACGGCCGAGGCAAGGAGACAACACATGCGAAAGAGGAGGCGAAGTAGACGATGTGCAAGACGGTGGCGACGGACACTGCGGCAGCGGGCAAGAAGAAAGAAAAATGCCGCCGAAACCGCCGCAATCGCAAACACAGTCACCAGCATCACCCTAAGAATCGCCTACTTATGCGTATGTGGGGTCGCTGGTTGTGTACGTAGTGACTACGGTCAGGGTTAAACACGGTTGAATCCTTCTCCGGACAGGAGCCACCTTCAGGACCGGCTTCTGGCGCATCCGCCAAGCAGCCGCGAATACTCTCCGATCGTATTTGTTGCGGCGTTCGCCAAGACAACGTATTACTTGCGGTTCGCGTTGTACTGAAGCAAGTTGCGGTCTAGCTGCAGTTTTGTTGTTGTTGAAGTCCTTTTGTTGGCTTGTGTCGACATAACAAGTAACGCGGTGATTTCAGCTCCAACATAAACGAACCTATTATGTGTGTGGTGCTTCAACGGGATTGAAGTGTACTGCGGAGCCAAGACACACCTGCAGACACGATAACAATGGAGAGGCCGCCGTGCTCGAGAATATGAATGCACAGTGTCCGCGTTCGACGCTGTCGCCTTGGCATTTAGTCGTCGCTAATCGTTTCTACACTTCCGTGAAGCAGCGCTGCAGCTGCTGCACCGACACAAATATTTGACAGGCATAATCCAGACAGACCAATCGGGTACGCTAAGGAAGTCGTCACGAAAAAGGAGGTAAAGAAGGCGAAACAACGGCCGACCTTCATCCTCCCGCCCAGGCAAGAAGCGCAAGCGGGAACTGCTCTGGACGAAGCAGCGGAGAATGCGAGTGAAAATGACGATGACAAAATGGCTGAAGATGAGGCATGGGGCGTCCGGGTTTCTGTTCTGCACTGGACGTCAAGAAGCTAGGCGTGGAGCGTGCAATCCACTGAAACGGTTACGTCGCTTTCTTATTATTGGCTATAACAAATGGACCCATCGCTGCTAGACGTGTACAACGTTTCAAAAATTGGACCATCCGATAAACAGGACATTTCTTATGTTGATTAGTCCGACTTAACAGATCCAATGTACTAATTCAGACGACATAAGAGGAGTTATGTTGGAGGTGCCTATCATATACGTACCATCACCATCCAGTACCCTCCCCGAACCCTGACGTACTTAAACGATGCCACATCCAAATCTTCATATAATATAATATGGGACGGGGTAAAAATAGACCCTCGAGAATAATCCCGGGAACTAAGGGGTTAAGCCCAATGACGTACCCGAGACAGAGATTGAGTGCATGCATGACACAGTCAGTTTGCAGAGTAGTGCCGAATTCTTTTGAGATCTTACGAGCTGCTGGTGCAGTGTCAGAAATCGAGAAGCGAACCATAGTCTCCATACTCAAGCCGCACAGTGTCGTTAGCTCTCCACTTATCAACGCCGCGACAGGCGCTGACTCATGTCCATCATTTTTAATCACAGCAAGAAGTGCCAGGTGGCGAGGCTTCCAGAAGTGATCGATGAAAGACCCCGAGGCGCCAACGATGCAGTTCTTGGATTTGTTGGTCCAAAGATCATGCATCACGTTCATAAAGGGAGTCCCATGAAGAGCATCGTGCTCTTCACGTAGTAACTTGCGTCTATCCCCCATGTATTTCTCGCAATGACTGTCGAGGATGCAATTATACGTTTCCGAAGCCAGAATGGTGACATTGGTGTCACCAGTCAAATCCGCGATAAGTTCCCGGAAGGCCGTTGTAGTCACCATGTTGTAGGGCAGACCTGTAGCGCACAAACGGTATGAATATTTTGATTAGTCAGATGAAAGCTACTTGATACACATAACTTACCGTCTCGAATTAACCAACGCGCGATGTGCCCCGAGAAGAAGACGTGATGTGGTTTGGAGTGCCACCAGATTATCTGGCGCTTTGTGGGCTGCTTCTCTTCCGGACCGCCTTTAACAGCTTCTGTTGCAGGAGCAGGTCGTTTACTACTCCCATCGGCCATGAATCTCTGGATCCGCTGCTTGCGATGGATGGCTTCCTTAACCGCTGTATCATGCTCCTGGTGATTACGCAGAACATGCGACTACGCATTTGAAGCGTTTGCAGTCTTGCAGAGACACTTCTGCCAAACCTTGGTTTTCCGCACAGATTAGACAAATGTGTGTGTACGTCTTGCGACGATGCTGGACGGGTTCGTTGAGTGTATGTATCACAGTCCAGATGGAATCTGTCGTGTTTCCAGGAGCATGATGAGCGAGCGAGGATGGAATGTTGGAACACAGGGGCGGTGTTTTCGTCCATTTCTGTCCGAGCAAGGTCGATCACAGCAGCCTGGCTGGACGCAGAGATGCCGGACGTGCTACTTGGTGTCAGGTCTTGTGAAGCTTCGGGATTGCCGAAAAATGTGTCGACACAGGCGTGGCTGCAAAAGCTATGGAAATGTTGAGTTAGTAAGCGCGTCTATCTGGTTTATTTGGCTAGTTGTACCATTTTGATAGATCTGCTTTACTACAAAGGTCGTCGCTGCAACCTGTCGCCCGCATATACAACAGGGAGACGTCGCGTCCAAGTCTTCCAAGTAGCAATCGATCTTGGAACACATCATTCTTGTGAACGATGAGACAGAAATCGAAGAATGAGAGCGACGGAGTGAAAGAGTGCTAGAAATCGCAGGAAAACCACCCATTGCGAGCGGCCATCAAGGATCCAAGAGCCGCGGAGGCCAAAAAATGATTCATGGAATTAGTAGAACTATCAGTACTAAAAATTCAAAATTCCCACGAATAATGGGGTTAGTTCTACTAAGGCCAATGGCCCAGGCATTATATGCGTAGTACTAATATTTTATTACTACTATTAGTACTAACCAGAATATCTGGGTGACTACTACCAATCCCTGACTAGGACCACTTTTGGTGAAACAAACTTGTGTATAAAGACTTCCAAGTGTGAGTGACTGGGCGGTTAAACGGAGATCTTTACCGATCACCTCGGTTTAAAGAATTAACGGTCCTTAAAGTCAGGACGAATTATTACGAAACCCGGGAAGGGTCGTTTTGTATCAGGTTTCCTCACTCTTTAGAAAATTACCTGAGATGGTGGCGATTTAGATACGATTTATGGTTGATCACTTCGAGCGCCCACTCACGATTCCGTAATCACACATGCTGATTTGTGAGAAAGGTCGCCTTGATTTAGTGGAAAAACGTAGAAAATCAAGGCTCATCCGGACTTCTTACCAACCTGTCCGAGCCCGAAAAAATGATTGGCAGTACATTGAGTTTGACTCATCGCACCAATTGATTTAGTATGCAAACGCTCAGTACATTGATCCTGCTTCTGAACGCAGCAGCCTTAAAGCCTTACGAGCTGCGAGGCACAAGCGAGTGTATTGAGCTGCAAAGAAGCGAGGCGGATATTGCAATAGTCAACGTGAACATGGGGTATTGTGCTACTCACCAGAGGCTGGGTACTATGCTAAGAAAGGATGCGTGGTATCTGTAGAGAGCGGAGTGCAATGTGAGGTGCACAACAGCAGCGATAATTCAAGCTGCTGTCAACAACCAAGTGGAAGTTGTGCAGTGATTTCCGATTATAGAAACGAGGGATGGACCAATGAACACGGTGGATGAAGCAGCAGCGACGGAGTACGTGAAGGTGGTGAAGTGGTTGCGCACAAGCTTTTGGCCTCTTCAGCAATGGACAAAGACGTGAAGGTGGTGAATCGCTTAGCGGTCCGCTGGTCGTATATAACATCGTAAGTGAACGCCAAGTTCTAGCTTGCGGAGACACTGCGGTTTTCCCGCAGTAAGGCATGATTACACTAGCTGCACTGCTTTCAATGTTGAATTTGTGTGAGCTACATTAGAGCTTGTTTGCTCACGTAAATTACGCTGTTTCCGAGTCTGCTTTGTGTGAACAGACCTTACAGCGCGGTTAGGGTATACATAGCCGTGAGAAATTCTTGCAAATGTTTTTGTCATTGACGCTACTCGGCTCCAAATAGCGTTAGGGTACGCTACTGAGTAAGCCTTTAAACCTGTATCTTAACATAATCACGAATATATAGGTTATCGAGGACCGTATCACATCGCGAAGGGTGTCTACTCTGTGGATTTCGCACTTATGGCAGACAGCAACACAGAGGTTCCACTTGGTTGCTCGCATGGCCCTCCATGGTTGCCAAACGACGGCAGGCAAAATAGTGTGGGGGTTCAACGACATGATGTTAATGAAGATCTCTGAATTGCACCATCCTCGTCAGTACACCAGTGATGGGAGAGGCCGTCTCGAATTGGAGCTATTGCATTTGCAAAGAGCAGCGCTACGACATGCACATTCTCATGAGCTTGAATACGCTTGAACTTGTTCAGCTCCTCTTCAATATCCGCCAAGTTGGACACACTCACGCGAGGATCCTTGGCCTGCCGTGCGAGTAGCTTGTCTCGCCGATAAGTAGCGATGGCAGTTATATTCTGCGCCCGGTAGCGGTTTGTCTCCTCCGCAATGTGTATCCATAGCTCCTTCGGTAACAAGTAGAAAAACATACCCAACGAGGAGTCTGCGTACGCAACAGCGGATCGTGTGAGGCCACATTACCCGTCGTAATAGTCCGTTGCAGCATCAACTTGGAGATTCCTTTCATCGTCACAAATATACATCATACATAATTAGATCATATGTAATACAGGATATTCTGTACCATCCGTCTTGCCGCTTTGCTCTTCATCATACGCAACACACCCTGACTGAGCGGTGCCCCGGAGATCGTCGTCCGTCAAGTCAAAAAGCTCTATGCCAGGATCATCGTCATTCAATTGCGCATCCACTAACTCTTCTACTCCTTCTACGAGCGCAGCCGCCATTGCGTTGTCGACCACGACGTCTTCATCATCCGCATCTGACTTTGAATCGCTCACGTCCGCAATCGCCACCAAGTTCACTTCGTCGTCAGCTGCTGGTCTGAACAATCTTTCCTTCCGCAGACCCTCCATGAAGTTGGCACCATCAAACACGTCCAAATCGACGCGATCTTCACTCTGATTCCGCTCGTCGCCCTCGCTTTATGCTTCTTCACCATCAGTCACGTTCTCCCTTGAATCGTATTCTGTATTATCCGGCATAGCGTCATCTGCAACACCATCTTGCTCTGTACCATCCGTTGTAGGTGCTTGTGCAGACGTTGCAGGATCCATCACTGTTGAAGCATCAGCACTTGTAGCGGACCGATCACAGACGGCTGCCGAACCGGACCCGACGGATACGGTTGGCACCGAAGAAGCTGGACCTGGTATCGAGTCTCGTTAGCGCGGTGGTCGCTGCGTACGATGCTTGCTTACCAACAGGAGCTCGGATGGAGGTGGATATACTTGGCGCAGATAGATCGAGGCGGCCGGAACGGCGACCGTAGGCCACAAGCTCAGCTTCACCTGTGAAATCATCCAATCGTTCGTTAAAAACTTAATATAATATGCAACGGGATCACCCACCTTCAAAGCAGTCTGTTCCACGCCTCGATTCGTCCAGACAGCCCTTGATTCCGGGCTTCACGTAGCGATGGTCTTTGGTCATGCCTGCAGGCTTCCGAGGTTTCCATCCTTCCTTACAAAGCTCGCACCACAGCTGCTGGGAGGTGTTCTCTCCGGGGCCGTTCATCTTTTCCGAAATGAGGGGAATGAACGTGAGCGAGTGGCTGCCACGCGGTTAGTTTGGGCTTTGCCCGAACTTTCAAACCTGTTTTTGATTTATATTCGTCTTTCTATCACCGCAGAAGAATCCCCGAGAGTTATACCCGAACTGCTCGCTCCTCTCAAACGGTTTCATCCTACTCGATTGCAGTACACTCGTCAAACCGAGCCGAGACCTGTGCCAACTGCGAACTTCGCAACGCCAGATATTTCGAGCGCCGCAAACGTGGCGGTTCCAGATCAACTATATCTGCAGAGGAAGCCGAAATACGCGACCTTATCCGCGCGCATAGACCTAATCTACCCCCGCATCTCCTGGATTCACGCCGCACAACATATGCAGCTGCAAAACACTTACCAGGAATAAAGACAAGAATGAGCAAATTCAGCTTCAATCCATCAGGAACACAACACCGAGTCCATGACGTGGTAACGTCGGTATCGCATCAAAGGAAGTCCCCTACATAATTTGTGGTATCTTAGGTATTCAGCAAAGAGCTATGGGTGTATCCTGGCGTCGCCGCCCGGGCCTTTAACATTGAATTTGGAAGTCGTGGACTCTGGCTCCTCCACTTTTCTCCACTCGACCAGATGCTTCGACTTCAGTGTCAACGCGAGAGCTTTATTAAGGTAAGCGATTTCTCGGTATCAGCCATGTTTATACGAGCTCCAGATCCTACGTCCTGGGAAGACGTTCTCTCCGGAGTCAATGTATTCCAGCAGTACTGCTTTGACCCCAAGACACAGAACCTTGCAACAATCCCCTACCAATTTGTTCACGCGGAACGTTCTCACGCTTCATGAAGCGCGATCGCTTCGAGGTGATCATGAAGTTACTTCACTTCAACAACAATGAGGATGGCGGGGCGCAAACTGACAAGGCATGGTAGGTTCGCCCACTATTGCAAGCAGTCGAGAAAACGTTCCGCCGGGGATATCGCCTTGGTCAGGTTATCTCCTGTGACGAAGACATGACAGTATCCAAAAATGCATCTCGCTGCACAAATACTACAGAGCAGTTGGTCCTGTGCATAGTAGACGCGGCTGTTATCACTGGATACATCGTTCATTGCATCACGCTCAAGAAGAAAGGAGAAAAGACACGTACCCATGCTCATTACCTGCGCCGCTTGCACACCCAGTTGCTGGCGTTGCGGGCGATCAGCTTCGAGACAGACCCCAACGCCGAAGACCCGGGGTCGGTGCCGATTCCTCGCCAGCAGCACACGTTAGTCAACACGGACAACTTCTACTCCTCCAGGAAGCAACACAAACGCAGGGAGTACCTGTGCCAAGTATGCCCGGCGTATACTGATATCAAGACCAAGTCATTCGAAACGAGCTTCTACTGCCCGCAGGGTAATGATGTATTGGGAGGTCGCGTGCCTCTCTGCCGCCACGTGCGGCGCATTAAGAGCGGTAACACGCTCACATGTTCGCAGATATGGCACGACACGTGGGGCGACGCCAAAGGCATTCCAACTAGCCTGAAAAAGAAGATAATATTCGGTAAGCGTAAGAGAGAGAGGACGAGGAGGAGGAATAAGCTCAGAATAGGCCACAATGTAGCCGTTTATACTGAGCGTGACCTTCTGTTTTGCGCGCAGAGGAAGCATTTGCCCAGTTCCTAACTAACGGATTAGTGAGAAGGAACAGGGCAAATGCTTCCTCTGCGCCCTCCCTGCGTTGGGCAGGCTTCTTGTTGGCGTCAATTGTTGGATGGTTGCAGCGGTCACAGCGAAAATGACGGGTATTTCTGGGAGGCAGGTTGTGACCGAGCTCTATCTACCTGGGGGCCAATAGAAGATCGCTATTCTCGCAGATGTTGGATACATTGTTGATACTTTGTCCACTTGCGTTGCGGCTTTGTGCCAAATATGGCCGGTTCTTGATCATTGAGCGCGAAAGGGCTTACAACAGCATACGTTTCGCAGGTTTTGAAGTATACTTTAATCAAAATGATTGCTTATTCTGTAGGATACAGAATAAAAGCTCGGGCTAGAAGGGTTAAATGGAGTGACAAAATATCTGCAAAGCACAATAAACGTGAAGGGCCTATCGGTGAAACGCTGTTTTGATCGAAACAACCCCACAACCAAGTCCTCTCGGAAGGAGGCATGCCTCCCTGGTTTTTCGCGGCCCAAACAGCAGATGAAGTATCCACGCAGCTGTCGTGGCGGTGAACGGATCCGTTTCGGAGCATGAACAGCATCAACCTCACGAACAACCTGTTGCCAATAGAATCCACAAGGAAGAGAACGTAGATGACGATTCGGAATACGACTAAAACGTTTTCGGGCTGGTTAATCCTGCTCCCTCTATGTCCAGATTAGTGCAGACCACGACTTCGTTTGGTTTGTAACGAGAGAAAATCGAGCCCGACGATGGTACATTTTGGTGATTTCGCACGTGAACTTTGATCGGTTCATTACTTTTTGCATCGCTTTGAATTCCATTCTACTAGCAACTGTTGACTTCTCTGTTGTGGATGACAAGTTCAACCCAACGAGTTATGGCAAACAATTCGTAGACGGCAAAGTTGTTGATGCGTACTCGACAGCGAATCACGTCGTGGAGATAGTAGAATATTTTCTGACGGGGATTTTTTCGGCCGAGTTCGTGCTAACGATCATCGCCTTGGGTTTAACAGGCAAATATTCGTCCTGGAAAACGCCTTGGAATGTCATCGACTTCGCCATGCTTTTCGCCTGATACATTATTGTCAATGGATCTATTATCTCGATCTTTTTGCGATTCCTAACTTCATTGTGAGCAGCTTTGTTTCTGAAATACCAGGTATGCCGAATATGTCCGAGTTCACGGCTGTTCGAGTCCTGCGGCCATTATGGTCGTTGTCTGTCTTCCCAGAAATGCAGCGCTTGATTTCAGCTCTTCTCAATGCCCTCCCCGCGCTTCGAAATTTCGTAGCTTTGCAGATGTTTGCCTTTATTATCTTCGGGATACTCGGAATCCAACTATTTGGTGGTCATATGAACCGTGTCTGCCGTTTGACAGAGTTCCCTGTCAAGCTACCACCAAATCATAGCTCATGGCCAGTCTCAAATGACTAATTGGATCACGTGCTCACAAATGCATCCCCCTTTCGCTGTCTGGAGGCCCCACTGTTCGACTACACTGACCACGTAGATGGCTACACCAAAGATACGTCTCCTTGGCGAACACCTCAAAATTGCTTTTGGCCTATTGACCAAGACGATAGACAGCTGTGTGCAGAGCCTATGTATTCAGTCGGACATCATTGCACGTCCAGGTATACGTGCGGTTCGAACTACGACGTGTTCGGAAACCCTTTGTTTGTCAACGATAAAGTGATGCAAGATGCGTTGTATACCGCTACGCTGAACTGGGGGTTCACCACGTACGACAATATTGGTCGAGCGCTACTCACTATTTTCCAGTCGGTCACGGAAGAAGGCTGGACTTTGATCATGTACATGACGATGGATGCCAAACACCCAGCTGTGGGAGCTTGCTTCGCCGTTGGTCTCATAATTTCCGCGTCCTATTTTGTGATGAACTTGACGATTGCTGTAAAAAACGAAGGGTTCAAAGCTGTCAAACCAATTAGAAGAGCCTCGAGAAGGAGATCCTCACTGATTAAGTGGAGGTCTATAAAGAAGCTCTTCGGTACTACTCTGTCTCCAAAATCACGTCTGTACGCTATTGTGACACACCGATATTTTTTTTGAGATCACGATGGCTGCGATATTTGCAAATACAGTAATGCTATTACGGGATCACTATCGAATGTCTCAATCAATGGAAACCAACTTACAGCTGGCCCATTCGTCTTTTTGTGTCTTTTCGTGACGGAAATGGGGCTGAAACTCTCTGGCCTTGGGTGGAAAGGATATATTTGTGATAGATTTAACATCTTCGACGGTGTAATCGCCATGTCAGACCTATTTGAACTGGTGGTTCTGCAGCCTTCCTTCGGGGCATCTTCCTCTGACGTGCCCGGAGCCAAACCAATTTCACTATTGCGAACACTTCGCCTGTTTCGCATTATAGACTCGCTCGGCGCTAGAAATCATTCCGAGATTTACTAGGGATGATTGCTCGAGCTGTGGCAAGTATCGGAAACTTTGGTGTGCTTCTGTTTCTGTTTTTCTACATATTTGCTCTGCTGGGAATGCAGGCAAGAACTTTGTTATGCTGCCATGGTTGGTGATGATAGATGACTAGACTAACATCTAAAACCGATGGCATGAAGTTTTTTGGCAACACGATGCGGTTTGACGCACAAGGATACCAGACACCACAAAATGGTGATGAATTCTGGAATGGGATGGTATGCACGATCGTCAGAGGAAAGCGCTAAAATCGAACAGAATTGGCGATGGCGTTTATTTTCTCTCTTCGACAGCTAGTTCCTCGTAGCAACTTCGATACACTTCCGTTGGCGATAGCCACTGTAGTTCAGATCATCACACGGGGAGACAATTGGAGTGCTGTCATGTACGATGCCATGCGCGGTAATGGCATGTTTGCATCTGTCTACTTCATCATATTGATAAGTATTACAAAACGGTACGTTTCTCCAGAAGTGGAAGGTGAGGACATTTGGGGAAAACGAGTTTTGCAGCAGTGAATTGGTTGGCCCAGATCTGCTCATCAGATCGGCCACGCGGGGTCGACGGGTGGCAGAACGGTGACAGCGATGTAAAGGCAGTCAGTTTTGTGTTTTTTCTCGGTGAGAGACAAGTCGAAGCTACGGCTAGCTGTTCCTGATCCCTCTACGATGTCCTCGCCCGGAGACTATGTGCTGCTTCTCCCTGAAGACGCCACGGAGCTCGACGTACCATCCTACGGGAAAGTCGTCAATGTATCTGCGTCAACGACGGCGATTGCGAGCGTCACCAACTCGACGACCCAGTGGGAAGTGTTTTCGGCTACAGCGAAGGACCGTGTTACATCAGCACGGGAGACGAAGAGCATCCGGCCTGGTCTATGGCTTCGCCAACCCGTGGCAGCCCACCTGTCTCTAGGGTGGGTGCATGGCCAGGTGGAAAGTCTCTCTCGGGAAGGGCTATTGGTTCGGCATGGCACAACAACTATTGTCTGCGCTACCAAGGACTTGCTCAAGACGGACCCCATACTCGTGGTGTTGCTTTGGGAGGTCATACTACCGAGCACACACCGACCCTCAACGGTGCGGGGATTCATCAGCCAGATTCTCAACAGGCTCCTCGGTGAATATGGCTAACCCAATCTCAAGCCGCCACGCGACATTACGACGTTACTAACCGACATCGTCCCTGACACTGACCTTCCCGCGCGTGATGCTACCCGATCCTGGGTCGAGCTTTCAAGCGGATCCGAGTACACCTTCCCGCTCCAACACGCCGTGGATTTCGTGTACGTGACGGAGGGAAGCGCACGCCGCATACAGAAGGCCGTCCGAGACGCCGTGGGCTCGTCATTTTGCTGTCCGCCCAGCACCGGACGATACGCGGCAGCTGAGGTGCCAACTCGGCCAGACGTTTCGTCGCCAGATTCCTTCTTTGCCCCCGATGTGGTCAGCATCGCATCCGACCCATCCGACGAGAGGCCTCGTAATAGCCAATCGCAATCAGCACCACCAGTGCGTCACGTCAACGAGAATATCCA
This sequence comes from Phytophthora foliorum, assembly GCA_024679135.1. NCBI lineage: Eukaryota > Oomycota > Peronosporomycetes > Peronosporales > Peronosporaceae > Phytophthora > Phytophthora foliorum. The sequence goes on from JAHWLE010000037.1 coordinate 18,294, forward strand.
TGCGCGCATTGTCCGCACTTTGGCCCACCAGCCTGACTTGCTGATCGCGTACCTCGAAGGCATTGACCATTCGGCGGAGCCTCCACGCAAGCGGCAGCGGGAAGACACACTTCTCACCGGGGGCGACTCCGACAAAGTGTCCAAGCACTTGTTCAAGCCTACGTCGCGGCAAATGGCAATCCACTATCTCACTCGGTTGTCCGCAGAAGCAGGTACGTCGCTCGATGAATTTGTTGATTACTTGATCTCGCATTCCGCGGTGCCGTTTGCGTCCCACCCTGGCGTCTTGATTCGGCTGTACGAATTTCAGTTCAGGAGGCGTGGCCTATCCATAATGCACTTCACATTTACGGACAGAGTGGACAACTTGATCTGGGCTAAAGGCCGGCACGCGAACATGTACAATTTTTCCCGTGGTGTTGCGCTTCCTGATCCAACGGCACCTACGTCGACAGCCAACATCGCAGCGGCGCTCGGTATCTTACAAACCTTCTGTAGCACACTCCTGGCGCCGGAGGTCGGCGATTTGGTTCGCCGTCTTTACTCATTCGTCCAGCACGAGATTAGAGACGCATGGGCTGCCGAAGACATCCAACATTTCGTCTTCTCGATCGATGGCGTTCTGGAATATTTTCGCGAAGCAGTCGTCAAAGACATAGGTGGTGGGCAATCCCGACTCGCGATTCAAGCCACCGTCAAACGCGGCAACCCTGACTTCCAAGCGGTCGTGCAGCTGCTGACTCAACGCAGCCTGCGGAAATTATGTCGCACCACGTCGTCTGCCTACCCCCAGCCGTGGCCAAACGCGAGGACGGGGGATCGTAGCTGCACGGTTGAATCTACGGAGACTGGGCACCGTCGCCAGGACCAGTCTCGCCACCGCCCCGCCGCCCGCGAACCTGCAAGTTACCTCCAGCATGTACCGCGACAAGATAACTCAGAACTCTGCCTTCGCTCACTGTCACGGAGCGGGTGCGTTGGCGTCGCAGGCGCTCCGGAGCAGTGTGTCTATTCCCAGCGCTGCCACTTTACTCCCGGTGCGCTTCACGATGACGTCCGCGCTTACATCAACCAGCGGCTCGGAGGATTGAGTCCGGCTTTTAGGCACTTATGTTGCCCGCCAGCCGGTCAGCACGCGTACCTGCCGTGGCTGCGGTGGTGCAAACACGACTGACCAGCAAGCTACGCGCCGCCCAGACGTCTGTCGCCAACGGAATCGCTAACTGTGCACTCCAGCATGGTTTAGCCTATGACAATAGTACGAGCCTGAGCAGCATGCTTGCCGGCGGCGAGACCATTTTACGAGCGTCTCCAGTCGCCCGATTGCTGCGCGCCTCACCACGGGTCTGTATCCCTCACAGACGCGACCCGCGACGACTCGAGGTGATCCGAACATATTCTTCGTCATGGCTCCCTTCGTGGAATTCTGACTCGGCTATTTGGTCAGCTTCCTCTGCCGGACGTGCACTTCTACATGGATGCCAGCAATTTTGGGGGCTCTATACTCGACCCCGCGCGTAAGGTGTACATTTTGCTCGCATTTGATGTCGGCGAGCACGTTCTAATGGCGAGCGATTCGAGTCCAGGATTTGACATCAACATCCGTGAACAGCTGTGCGTGGCTCTGGCGTCGACCTTGCTCGCCCCGGCGTGGGCGGCGATCATGTCGCCTCGGTGGAAGGAGTATCCTGTAAGTGGATACTGCTATTTCCGGAAGCGTGAGGATTCGAGGACGATCTCAAGGTGCGATCCTACAGAACCCTCAGTTTAGATTGCGATAGTGCTAGCCAGGCAGAGAAGAAGCAGACCTCATTTCAGTTTCCTCTCAGCTCGGTCAAAGCCGATGATCTTAAATCTCCTCTCCTCTACCCCTCTTCAAGATGGCTACTCCTTCTCCAGGTGATCAGACCTTTGTGGGGCCCACACACGTCAATCAGCTCTCCGATTTTCAGTACATTCAACTCGTCGCCATCACCGCCACAACTGCAACAGCGAAGGTGGTAGGACCTTCCGATGAAGGAGAACAAGAACAAGATGAACAAGGGGAAATAGAAGAAGGAAGGCTACTGTCGCTTCCCGTCGACACGTTTCGCCACCGGGCGGTGCCCTCACATGAACGTGAGGCTTGGCCGGGCTCGTATCTCACCCAGTTGGTTTCCCACGGACATCAACTGAAGGTATCAATGAATGGGCGTACGGAGTCGTATCTGGATATACTGCGACAGAGCATGCTACAACACGACATATTGTATGCCATGACGGTTCACTACGTCTTCCGCTCACTCGTACGACTACGGTGATAAAGGCTGACGCGTTAAACTATGCTCTACAAACGGGTGCTCGCGTAAACACGGCTGCGGTGACACCTACAGAGCTTCTGGAGCACCAAAACAAGGTGATAGCATCCTGTCAGCGTCGGCGGTCTGGTATCCCCAAAGAAGTTACGAAGTCCATGTCTGTAACATACACGTGATCCGAAATCGTCCCCCTGATTCGACCTACGACACTTCAACTTGTGCGAGTTCAACGTCAGCATATCGTCGGTTTTACAACCGCTGCGCGTACCAAACGACCTGGGGATTTGTTTACCGATCCTAAAGCACTCCAGGGCACGGGAGGTGATCGTCCATCAGCACCGGCAAGTATATCTCGGCAGACCACCAGGCAGACAAACTATACACACGTACGCGATGACGAAAATGCTTCCGACGATCACGACGAAGAAGACGCTGGGGTAATGTCTGACTTAAATACTTCTGGGGGTGCTGATGTTCATACTGTACGACACTTGCATCGTCCACTTGCCAACCGACGACGCATCGAACGCCAAGATGTTGCCTCTGATGCCAGTAGTAGTTCAGACCAAGACGAGAGTAGATTTGCCAGAACCCATAGGACCCGCGGTGTGTTCTTCCACCCGTCATCAACGGATCGCCAGGCTCATGCCGCTATTGTTCGACGTCGTCACACAGGTAAGGAACCCCAAATACTACTCCAGGCCGCTCAGCAGTCTCGACATCTCGAATTCATTGGTACCCCACCTGTCCTCTGTGGCGCCTATTACTTTGGATTTGGTGTGGGACTATCGATCATGCACTTTCGTCGAGCGCTCACGACGGATGAGGTGGCAGCGACAGAAAACGTGGTGAACATGTGGGACTTCTTCTCCAAGAACTCGTCGCCTGCTCCACCACGAGTAAATAGCTTCGGTGATCTTATCAGCGCGCTATCCGCCTTCTACAAGTTCGCCAAATACTTCTACAACAAGAACACCAGGCATTTAGTCGGCGTGGCCCGCGACTTTATCATCTCCTACGCAGACAACGGCCCCTGTGACCCGGTCATGGCTCGCCTTCTCACCAACTGGGTAAATTCCAAGTTTAGCCAGTTTCGAAGTCAGTTGATCACAAGAGGGCTCCGGTCTGCGCTCCGAGTGCGAAAACAATTCAGCCGTACTGATGAACAACTAGTCGCCCTGAAAGAATCCTACCCGTCCTGGAAGCTACCGACAACCAGCTCCGGCCACCGAAGCCGTACTGAGACAGATATCACGCGTTCTACCAGGCAGCATCAGCCAGCCAAAACAAAAAATCCCAGCGAATGTTATAGCATCACTTCCCAAGGCAGAGGACGGTCGTCGTCTTTGCATGAGATATGTGTTGAAGGCCGGATCCACTATCGCCGACTGCGCCCGATCGCACTTTCGACCGAACTCATTGACAGATGAAGCTAAGGCAGTGATTACCCACCGCTGGAAAGGCGTGTCAGATGAGTGTAAGGACTTATGAAGTCATTCATTGCGGGCAGAACCCGCCGAGGTAACAGCTCAAACACCACAAGAACGGCCCAGGCATGTCCAGCAATTTCGATACGATCGCTTCATGAATACGCTCCAAAAGACTCGATTTGCTAACGCTATCACCGTCATGCAGCATTGGAAAGCCACAGCAACACCACTCTAAATGACAACTCCGCCGGTTGACACGTCGCAGGTAAATGACATCGACTACGCTCACGTTCGCTTTTAGTCCGAGCTTGCGTCACAGGCCTCACTGTCCTTCCCCGACTCTGTCAGGATCTTACGCAGGCAAACAACCAACGACACACGACCAAACAAAGACTTGTACGAGCTACAGAAATTGATTCATCCCGATATTGCAGAGTCCGCCGATAGATGGAATAATATTGTGCGCCATGGTGTTGCCCCTCGATGGCGTTCGTCAAAACCTCAGCAACAGACGACCCGTCCAACAAATCACCGAAGCGTCGACGGGCATGCTGCTGGAATGCGTCAGCACCTCAGGAAAGGTCAACTTGAAGGCCGGTACCTGATCATGGATGTTCACCTTCTCGATCAGTGGCCAAATTATTTTCTCAGTCCTCTTGCTGTTGTTGACAAGCCCGCAGTTGTCAAGTAAGACATCCGTCTTATCAACGACTACTCATTTCCGCCCGATGCATCCGTGAACGATTACACGGATCGGAGTAATCATCCTCCAATCTCGTACAATCCACCACGCGCCATCGCACGGCGAATCCACCAACTTAAGCAATTGAGCCCAGCTGCATACGTACTGTTAATGCTCGGTGACGTGGCTGGAGCATTCCGCCACATCCCGGTCCATGCAGATGCAGTACACATGTTCGTTTTCATCTACGAGGATGTCCTCGTCATCGATCTATCTTGCGGATTCGGGTGGTGCGGATCCCCGTCATGTTATGCGGTGGCAGCCAAGCTAAACAACTATCGTTACGAATTCGGATACGGCTGGGACCGTCAATTCACAGGCAACGTGTGGTGCGATGGCCATACGTGCGTCGAGATTGACGAAGGTTCTCGGTACTTTGACGCAAACCTAGCATTGAGACGAGCAATGACTACTGTATTAGGCCATCAGCTCTCAATGAAAACAAATTCACATCATGGTCAACAAAGGGGAAGGCGCTGGGGCTCATGTGGGATATGGTCGCAGGTTGCGTATCGATTCCAAACGATAAGATCCTGAAGGCGTTCGGTCGAGTCACTGCGCTGATTTCTGCACACTCAACGACAAAGACATCAATTCTTAAACCACTTGGGAGTCTTCGACACGTTGCAGCTTGCTCACGACCGGCCCGCGCGTTCTTTCAGCGATTACAAGTTCATACAAATTCAATGCTTCGGTTTGGCTGACGCAAACTATCGGCAGAAGCACGCGACGACTTGCGGTGGTTTCGTGCTGTACTACAACAGCAAAATCGATTCAACTCAATTCCGGTAGCTCACTTTGCAGAATTATCGGATCCAGATATGCAGGTCTTCATGGATGCCAACGGCGAAGGCATTTGCTCGTTGGAACCATCGCTCCGCCGCTACATTCGTCAAAACTTCTCGAGCGAGGAGTCTCAGACTCTATCAATCAACATCAGAGGGCTGCGTAGCGCAGTCCTGGCAGTACTACACTGGGGCCCACTCTGGCAGAATTCATCACGCCAGGCGCCACTGCACATACAATTTCTCCTTGACAACACTACAGCTGGGGCCAGGGCAAACCGACGTGCAAGCAAGCACCCAACTGCTCAATTGTAAAACCGGATCCTATCGCTGGCAGAATTTCAGTACAACCTCGCATGTACAGCGTCGCACATCCCTGGGAAACTCAACGTGATGGCAGACACGGGCTCAAGGGCATGGAGTAGCACTGCACCAATCTCACAAATCTGAGCTAATCTGTCTGCGACATGGTTACATGGTCGCGTCGAAGCACCCTTCGACGATCTATCGGCTGTATGAACTCTATGATGCTCAGACACTACCTGGCAAGCTCTACCCAGGCCAAATATCGAGAACACTGGCGACAATGGTGCCGGTTCAAGAAGGAAATGGGATGGTCACGATGGCCCAAGACGACAAACGGGTCACGACGACTCGGATATTTCGCCACTTTCTGCTGGGCGCAAGATAACAACCGCCTCATCAAAGGAAATCAATACAGCACAATTATCCTGTAGATTGCAAGCATCAAGTGGTTTCACCGCCGCAAGCAGGACCTGCTGATCATGCCCACCCCGCGCCTCGCCATGCTACTGCAGGGTATCAAGCGGCTATCATCCCCCAAACACAAGAAGCAACCGATCACCACGCAATTTCTCCATCTGCTTCACCGCACTCTCGATTTATCGCGATCGCGCCAGCGACTACTGTGGGATAGCACACTGATCAGATACTTTTTCATGCTCAGACGATCCGAATATTTGGTGGTCGATCGCACGCGGCACTTCTACTGCCTCAAGAACTGCAATGCATTCTTCTCAGACAAAGGCGGCAAACGAGTGTAGCACGCGTGCTCAACATCAGTCACAATCGGCCTTGGGGGCGCGAAGAATGACCAATACGGTCGTGGAGCATGGCGTACCATGCATGCCTCTGGTGACAGTACGATATGCCCGCTGCGTGGTCTGTATCATATCAAGCGAGCCCGCAAAGAGCTGCATATTCAGTCGGATCGTCATCTGTGCGGAAGCCTCACCTCGAAAATAGTCTCAACAGCCCTTAAGCATACGGCACAACGAGCTGGTGTTCCTGCCTCGGTGTACGCGACGCACTCTAACCGCATCGGCGGTGCCACTGCGATTGTGGCTGGCGCAGCTGACAGATTATAAGTCAAACTCCTCGGTCGGTGGGCGTCCGATTGCTTCGAAGAGTACCCTCTGATATCTGGAAAGGCGTCCACAGGGTTATCAAGACGTATGGTTCAACGCAGAGAGTCAATCCCCCGGCAAACAAATTAATTCAAACATGGGGCCGCTCACTGCGCCCTTCGACTCTCTACAATGCACTGTACATTTGCCCCAATCCGGTTGCGTGAGGAAAGCCTCACATTTGCTGCTGGACAGATAATAATACAGCTATGGCTCGCACGAACACTCGTCACAGTAGCCATCCATTTGTGCAGGACCTCAACCGGTGCATCGATTTAGCGGAAACTCATCATCGTTTTCGCATTTCGGCAGCTCATCTTCCAGGGACCTGCAACGTGCTGGCGGATGCGGGATCGCGAACAAATGAACCCACGTCAAACGCGTATTTTACTAAGAGTGTATATGGATGGACTCAGGTACAGGTCCCCCGTCACTTCCGCCACGTCTACAAGGAATTCTCGATCAACGTCAAGCCGCATCACTGACCAAGAGCTCCCGCTCCACGTACGACCGGACGTGGCGACAATGGTCAGCCTGGCGAACGAATCGAGGGCAATCGGCTCAACTCTCCCGATCTAAGTCGGACCACTCTTCGGACCTCATCATATTTGCCATGGACTTCTGGTCAGGAGCCGCAGGGGCGGCACCAAACACCGCCGCCACCGTGTTGTCCAAGATCAGCCACATTATGTGGCATCACCTCTGGCGTTACGGTTACTCCGTCCACCTCTACCCGGCCCACGTCCTCGCTGTGCGCGGGATGCAAAGGGTGTCAGCATCCCCACGCAGAAAGCACCCCGTCACATCAGCCCTCCTCCGCAACCTCTGTGACCATCTTAATTTCAGCGAGCCCCGCGACCGTGTTCTCTGAACTCATTCACTACAGAGCGGCGGCGCGACGGCACTGTTCGATGGAGGCAACAGTGACGGGACGGTCGAGCTTCATGGTCGCTGGAAAAGCGATTGCTACCAACGGTACATCCACATTGACCAAGCGTCGACATCGCGACTGGCGAGCACAATGCTCAACAACGAGCCGCAACAAGCCTGATCTGTCGTCGGTTCAAGAGGGGAACACCACATCATGGAGTCCGCCAACAATTCAGCCTTCCCCGCTCATCGTCGAGTGTGGCCCCCATTCACAGATGGAAACCCCTCGGTTGTGGAAAATCGTGTTGTTGCTGCCAGTTTACTAACAGACCTAAAGCAGGTAATTCTAGGCGATTTTGTCTTAATGAATTTGTTTCTGGCACTGCTGCTAGACAACGTCGCTTCGAGAAGCGCAAGCAGTGCGAGCGAAAGTCAATCTGTCAAGCCATACATGTTGATCAAACGACATATCCCCGATCGAGGCGAACAAACAACGACTCATTCGTCGGAAAGTTGTGGCGCACACCGGTTCATCTGATTTGATTTGGCAAACTCCCCGAGAAGCCAGACGGAAGTCTTCACGAACCGACTTGTTTTCAGTATCTACACAGAAAGATTTTTCAGACGCTAGAGCGAACAGTCTTGTGTCGAATAGAAGTTTACGTGCACCAAGTATCCAACCTACAGAGGTCTCATACGCTGGAACCGCCGAGTCAGCATGAAGTTACCCCAGTTATCGAAAAATGCAAAATACCCAATGCCAAACGAAGTGCTGCGATACTACCAAAGATTTTGGACCCACGTTGGAAAGTCTCTGTACTTGTCCAGCCCTACCAGCAGTGTCCGCCAATGGACATTCAAAGTCTCCGCCCATCCAACATTTGACTCCGTGATGTCCGTGTTTATCGTCGGTTCTTCTATCGTGTTGGCTGTAGAAAACCCTCTTCGGGATCCAGAATCGATAACGGCAAAAATTATTCTCGGCCTTGACAAAGTATTTGCCGTAGCATTTGTCTTCGAGATGGTTATAAAAACTGTTTCACTTGGCTTCGCTCTGGATAAGGGCGCTTACTTCAGGGATCCGTGGAATACTGTCGATGGCTTTGTCGCGATTTCGTCAGCGGTGCTACTCTTCGATCATGTGTCCGCGACCAACAGCCTTATCAAATTATTGCTATCACTTCGAGATCTACGAGAGCTTCGTCCTCTTCGAATGACAAGCCGCCGTTCAGGGTTGAAACTAGTAGTAAGTGCACTTGTGGAATCGGTTCCTGCAGTCCTGAATGTCGTCTACGGTCAACTTCCTTAACCCATTATTCCCCGAAGGGCGTCCTATAGGTACATAGCCTACAGAGTCCGAAAGAGCTAATGCCTGAGCCGGCTATCACCATGTAACCCTCCCCACCTCCAGATAGGCACACGGTGACACGACAAATACGGAATTACGTGCTCGCTCGACGCGTGTAGGCGACTGGGCGAGGATCGCTGTTGAGTTCGCAATCGAGCAGATGCAGCATGTTTTTCGAAGTGTTCACGTCCCTGTTCACGGTCATACCAGAACAAACATTGCTTCTGCAATGGAGTACACTGTAAACCGGGTACGTAATTCTTCCTTCGTGGACTGCGCGCACGTGGGCAGCGGCCTTTCGATACGGAAACTGCTGGAAAAACTGTCGCTGGCAGTCGAAGTGGACTTTGCTGGCCTGGTACTCGTCAGTGAGGACAACCGTGCAGTTCGGAGTCTTCGACAACTCCAGCGCCAGCCTGTGCACGGGTACCAGTGGCCGTCCTCGGATCGTTCCGTCCTGATCGCGGTTACTCAATTTGCCGAATCCAACCACAATACGCTCTCCGGGACGGACGAGTTTCCGACAGAGCTCCCGCAGCTTTTTCTTTTTGTAGATATATCTGCAAAAGCAACTGCGGCGGTACGGCTTGTGCAGCACGAACGCCATCAGCAAATTCAGATGCTGCGTACGTACACACGCCACCGATCTAGCCACGCGCTCTTCTTCGTTGGCATCCCGTCGAATGCTGCTCTGACGTCTGGACGATCCATTATCCATCGAGTGTTCTTTTGATCGCTTTTCGTAATGAAAGCATCTTCACGACCCTATTTGTCGGAGCACACAATAGTTTCATCATCATGGTTCGTGGCGACGAAGAGATTATATCTACCAGGATCCAAACCCGACATAGTGTCGAAGTCGGCAGCATTCAGGGCCTTGGCATTGGGCTCAAAAGGCTCACGCTTGGGTTTCCGAACCAAGATGCTCACTGATTTGCCCGTCAGTAGGGATCTCATGTGCAAATCTACGGTGTCCAGACTCTGTAGTCTCCACCTTGTCAATGCGAAAGAATCTCCTCCAGTAGAAGTCCTGCATCTCACTGATACCCGTACAGAGGAACAGCAATGCCGGTGCGGACTGGCAGCTCCCGAAGGCCGATTGAATCCATCGTTGAGTAGCTAATTCCAAAGCCACTCTTAGTTGGTAGAATAGTAAACGCCTTCACAAACTCTTTCTGGATCAGCCTAATTTCAAAGTCAGATGCCTCGGCTGCTGTAGCGTCCGCCACTCGTCGTTCAGCACCGTCGTTATGCTCCTCAAGAATAAGCAGGAATCGAAGCGTCAGAGGCACCAGTCGATGTGCTGTATAGTCGACTTGCCCGCTACGATGCCGAGGCATTTCTCCACGCCACTCATTGACTATGTTATCGAGTCGCTGGCGATCCACAGTGACGAGTGGCTTTCGCACGAATTATGGTGCAATGATGCGTGTCACCAGCGCGTAGGCTGTGATGCCGTCGACGCCGTACTGGACCCGCAACGCTTTATTGAATCGGTGAAGGAAATTTATTTTGAGAGCGTTGTCGATAGCAGTCGCCATCTACCTAGCTGCGTATTGTTACCACCCACTTTTGATACCAGCGCGATGTCCACGAGGGGCATTAGTGTCACGCAACGAATTGTAAAGCTCCAACGACCTCCGTAGCTGTGGATCGATTCGCACGTTGCCGTCGTTGACCATCACGGCGGTTAAACATTGGTGAACGAAGTTCTGCGTGGTGCTGGGGATCGGCAGTCCGTCTTCATATAGCCGTATCATGTGGATGTTCAGCAGCGCGTAGGCATCCAGCAACCCAAGATTCAAATCCACGAGAATATTATCAAACGAAAGCACTTCGGTGTCATGAAGGATCCTAGTGACATTTTAACAGCAACGAAGCTTACGTCCTTGTTGTTCGCCTTACGTTCCGCAACGTCGGATCGTTGCCTGGAGCGTGCTGATCCTGGTCCTTTGTTCTCGGCACCCGTATCAACCTCGATGCCGTCGTCCACGAGGTCCTCCTCGTCTTTTGGTTCCGCAAAATCGACTGCAGTGCTGCTTTCGTCACTCTCTACATTTTCAATTGATTGGCGCTTGCGCTTCCCTGGTGCACCCTCGCCCGACATCGCGCTTGCGCTTACGCGACTGAAGAGCACTGAAGCTAGGAGACTGGATGAATGCGCTTGACGTAGCGAAACTAAAAGTAAGAGCTTGCTGGAGCAGCGAAGCCTCGTGTGCACCCAACGACACTTTCGTGTCGTTGTTGAGTTCGGATGCTGGATTCGTGGAAACAATAGCCAACACTCACCTGTCGCCTTTGCATTTTTGACTCGTCGTACCCTCTGACATCGGTGAATGGGGAATTAAGGATCATTCCCCGATGTCAGAGGGTACGACGCGTCAGAAATACAAAGGCGACAGGTGAATGTTAGCTCGTGAGGCTCACGGTGAGCCCAGCATCCGCACGGTGTCTATGGAAACGGTACACCCAACGAGTCGTTGGATGCACCCGAGGGTTCGCTGCCTGGCTGGAGGCTCTCACTTTTCATTTCGCTCCGTCAAGCGCACTCGTCCAGTCTCCAAGTTTCAGCGCTTGTAGGTCGCATAAGCGCAAGCGCCGTCCTCTGTGGAGGGGAGGATGAGGAGGAAGAAGATTGCGTCGCTGAAGGAGTTCCGACAGCCCGTTGATCGCTGCTGAGGAGCTACCCGCCACATTCCCAAAAATGTCATTCTGGCGGACCTCCCAGAGCGAACCTAAGGGTTGCGGATAATGCTGCGTCAGCTCGAGGGCTGATCAACGGATGTCACATCACGCGACCCGCATGACGAGACTAATCATCGTGCAAGTTTGCTTGAAGCCAAGACGTAGCAGAAAAGTTTTCTAGTGTCACCGTGTGCCTATCTGGAGGTGGGGAGGGTTACATGGTGATAGCCGGTTCAGGCATTAACCCTTTCGGACTCTGTAGGCTAAATACCTATAGGATGCCCTTCGGGGAATAGTGGGTTAAGGATCTGTGGAACCAATTCGACTTCTTTGTTGTGGCGGCTTGATCGTGGAAGTGTTCGCGTCTAGTTCGCTGTGCACACTAACCATGCTGGTGCGGCTAGTTCGCGTTGCTCAGATTGTGCGCCTTGTGAAGTCCTCAAGTAGTATTCGAGCGATTTTGTTCACTCTATACATATCGATTCCTGGTCTCAGGAACATCACAGCGATACTGTTCTTGATTATGTTTGTGTATGCAACGATGGGGGTTCATTTGTAATTCGCTAAGGTGGGTTTGATCAGTAACGCCGACGCCGACGCAAACTTTCAGACTTTCGGGAGGGGATTCTTGATCTTGCTGCGAGCGGCTACGAGGGAGTCGTGGGATCATTGTATGTACGACTTCGCATCCAGTACACCAAGTTGCGTAGCCGATCCGTCGTACGATCCGAACCAGGGCTCGGACAATAATCATTGTTTAGGGATTGTTATCGCGGAAGCCCTTCCAATCGATATTGTCACAATACCAATAACGCTATCAATGTATTGCAATGATAGGATCTTATTGCATCCTGGACCTTGAACTCGTCCTCGGAGATCTATCCAGCGTTCATCGGCATAGATGAGAACATTAAACCTCCCCGCCGGAGGCGGGAGAGCTTCTCGTCGACGGACGAGACCTCTGAGTGTTTTGAAGAGGTCGAGGGCGATCGCTTCTTCATTTCCAAATCATCTCTCTCAGGCTCGAACTCAAACCGCCCCGGTTTCCACTCTCGCGGGTCTTTTCTTCTTTCAAGCCGACAGAATGGCCGCTCAGCCCACGTTATCCTCCCAAGCGCCTCGTCTGGAGTCCAAAGTAGTTGTCTCCATGATGTTCAGGGACACCACAGTGGTCGGCCGTATCTGCAACGGGTGCAACACGTTCATAAAGCAGTCCAAGAAGACTGGGTACACAAATCTGATCAGCCACTTATCCCTGAACAACGACGAGGAGGACGGACTGCTGGACGACATCGGCGACGAGCTCGAAGAGCTCACGCTCAACCAGCGCGCGCTGGGCGCCGTGGGCTGCTACGTGCTCAGCGGCCTCTTTGCCTTCGCGGCCACCGTGATCCTGTTCACGGGCGTGCACCACGTGCGCTTCTACGCGCTCTTCTACTCGCTCAACGACGAAGGCCGTTCAGAATGGAAAAGGGATCAACGTCGATTCCGATGAAGAGTGCGATAGCGTAGAGTAGATAGATCATACTTTCTGGTCAATAAATGGTCAATAAGTAGTGGAGATTGCGAGGGTCGCAACAATCACTTGTGTCGAGCTTTCGTAAGACAGCTCGTAGGACAGCTGCCAGCTGAGTAGTATGATTGGCTAAAAGTGCGAGATAGCTTCCTTCGCTGGCAGCCAACACCAGAGCTGAGCTCGCTTTAAATTGGTTTGGTCCTCTTACGCTGTCTAAATGCCAAGCTGCGTGCATTGTCGTTTTGTGCATGCACTGCTTCTCTTACTAGACGCAGCATAGTGGTGACTTTGAGTTGTGTTGGACGACCAGACCGGCGCGTGGAGCTGAGCTGCAGGCTGTTGACGCCGGTGATACAGAGCATTGCCGCTTCCTGCTCGGTCATGGAGGTGGGTGGAGGCGTGCCTGTCTCTCGCTCAATCGCAGCCGAAATGTGCTGCATCATGACTCGCCATTCTGAATAAGTTTGACGCTTCTTTCTTGTGGACAGGTCGCTGGTGTTGACGGACTTGTACGGAGACTGCCCAACGCTTTCGTTCCCAAACCACCAGAGATGCCACGCGTGCACCACGTCTGCGCTAGGAAACTCGAAGGCTTCGGGCAGAGTGTGAAACTTACCATCGCTTCTTCTGTCGGTAGACATATTTGACAGCGCTTCGATAACCGCTGAGAGTTGTCACTTTGAGCTTTTTCTCCACACATGAATTCATTTTAGATAGCAGAAATGCCTCGAAATCTTTTGGAGTAAATACGTTGATATCAATATCACCACTAGGATCGAAATACGATGCAGGAGTGGTCTTGGTCGCACGGATCTATGCAGCGATACCATTCCGATAGCTGCGGTACGCATTCTGGGTTCTCGAGGTCGTGCAAGCACGTCGAACGTTATCAGCGCTGAGATGGTCGCCTGAGCAAGTAGAGGGATCAGTGGTGTCATTGCAATCTCCCAGGGTGCTTGAGGTAGCCGTCAGGAGGGCCGGCGAGACTAGAGGCTTGGAGGGGGGCATGCCAGCGATATCTTGCGTGTCTGTGTGTGGGCTGCTAGATTTTTGGTGTGGGGGGG
>JAHWLE010000037.1:32467-50943 GCA_024679135.1 Phytophthora foliorum
GGGGGCTTTTTCAGCCAATGGTATCGCGAAATTCGCCGTGCGACGATCCGTCTTATCTTATGACAATCAATGGCTATTGTGACGCCGTACATACTAAAATCGAGATGTAGCCAATTCACGATGATTGTAAAACGTAAGACACATCGTCGGACGGCGGTTCTCAAAAGACAAGTATCGTCTTATGAAAGAGCATGAATCAGTAATGTGATCGTACAATAAGCACTAATTGACAATAACAATGTGTTTTTACCGAGCCCTGGATCCGAACATGTGCGGATTCAGTGGTACAGAGGATTGTGCGCCGCTCAACGGCTGTGGAAGCCCAGTGGCGTACTTCTTCTTCTGCTCGTTCACGCTGATTGTTTCGTATGTGATGCTGAATCTCACGGTGGCGGATGTTCTGGAGAGGTTTGCCACCTCTCAAGAAGAAGAGGAGGAATCGGTTCTTGTACCAGAGTTGCTGGAAGAATTCCAGTACAAGTGGGCGATGGATCCGACTGCGACGGGTTTCATTCGAGTAGTGAAGCTGCTGCCGTTGGTTCACGCTGTGCTTCCACCTCTCGGATGGTTCGGTATTCCACCGGCGAGTTGTGCGATGGCTAGTGAGAAAGCAACAACTACAGAGAAAGAAAACTCACGAGTTCAACCGCAAGATAAAGAAGCCGAGCAGGAAATCAAGAAAGCTCAAGCGGCACCAGAGCGGAATGCTCGTGTTCACCGTAATGAAAGAAGGGCTCATCCTGTTCCTTCCGAAGGTTTCGAGTGTGTTGAGAAGTTTATTCGCGATGATACCGCTGGCCAGTAGCTACACCGGGATATATCTCCTAGCCTTTGGACTTGCTTCATGCTTCTAGTCCTAGTTCTTCTACCGTCGATGTCGCTGGTGATTCCACCGCGCGCACAAGTCTATTACCTTTTGTGCTACTCACCACTTTCGATAGCTCATCATCCTGAACGTCCAGAACCAAAGCGCCACTACCCCTTCGTGTACGGCCAGGCGTTGTGTTCTTGCTGTTACCAGTTGTCGCACCAGTGCTTTGGGAAGGATAAAGCCGAGCGAGAACTTTGTCCTGATTTTCTGGTGCTCTGGCAACCCGGAAAACACAGAAGCATACTGCGACAACGAGCAATGCCACGGCAAAGGTAAACACAGCAATTCCCGCCGAGCTACCAAATGCCCAGGTGAATATTGCGTGAGCGAATGATTCATCCGTCAGCAAAGAACCACTCAACGTAGAGTCAGGTAGTTCATACTGGTCCGCCACGAGCTGGAAAGAAAAGTTGTCTAACGAACTGTCACTCAGTCGTCTTTTGCGAACTTGAGCAGAAGTTGTATCGGCCACCGTGAGCTGGCTGCTAATATTTGTCAACAAGTAGTCCGAGTAAACAACTACCCAAAAGTCCCCAGAAAAGGAGGGGTTAGCTACTTCGACCACTTGAGTTTCCGTCTGAGTACTTGCATCTTCACCGGCAAGCGAAATGTACGTGAAATCATAGATTGACCGTGGGAGCACTTCACTCACGTACACGCTCGGTGTCATACCACTAGTCTGGCCAATTGAATGCAGTGTCAGACGTAGCCCAACTCCTGCTCGAAGCGGCTCTGGAACTCGAAACATCGTAACCTCGCCACGTGTCAAAGTAAAGTTGGTAATGCATGTTGAACACAGCATTGTCACATTGTCCAGGGCACCCCAGAGCTGTACCAGCTCAAAACCCGTAGGAGAGTTGCAAGACAGGCCTGACCATCCAGTAGCGCATTGACACGAAGCAGCCGCATCCTGTAGAATACACTGACCACGTTCGTGACAGTTTATAGTATCTCCATCACTTCCGCATGCGTCTGGGGATGAAAGGGTATTTGCCGTGCTTGTGTGCACAACCGCTTCCAAGCTATACATCAGGGCGGCCCCGGAAACAGCTCGATTGTGCACAGCCACTTTGTAGCAGTCTGCACCTGTTTCAGAATATGAACAGGACGTGTCTACTACCACCGCCACGCGCTGAGTCGATGAACGAGAGCCCGCAGCCTCGAAATCTTGCAATGAAGTTGAACCTAGTGAAGGGAATCCTGCGTCGGCGGGCCCGCGGACAAGAAGCACCGGACGTGGTGGAGTAGCAGCATCGACCATGTCGTTCAGTAGTTGAAGTTTAAACTCAACTGCTTTTGCTGATGTGTCATTAACGTCAAACGAGAAGTAGACCCACTCACCAACTGCAAGTGTGATGTTGTCTGGGGTTTGAAATGCCACGTACGAAGACGAATCACTCCCATTAAACCCTGAAGTCCCTGCAACGTTACTTTGGGATAGCACTATCCGTGTAGGCTTTAGTGTACAGTATCGACCAGCGGTTCCTCGCTTGCATGTACACAACTCACTTGACTGGGTACTGCATACTCCTCTGTTTAAGCAGACACCCAAACTGCTATCATCCCCAGCAGCGTCGCTCAAATAACTGCCGCTGCCACTTGATATCGACGCGTTAGTCTTGTCCACAACGGATTTGAAGGCAGCCACCAGTGCTGCTGTTCTGCAACTCGCTGCTACATTGACGGTTAGACGGTATCCGAGAGGCCCCCTGGCATATTCACTGTTGTGGACGCCAATGTAGTAGAGTCCCGAGCTGAGCGTGGAAGTTGAACGAGAGAGTACAATTTTTTGGGTTGAGGATGCTGAAGCCCAACCGTTTACATCAGCAAACTGCACGGAGTCAGATGAAGTGGAAGAACTTAGAAATGTTTTGGGTAGCGTATCTCGACGCACAAAAAACATGGCATCTCCTTCTGACGAGATGATGTCGAGGTTGGCGACAAGAACCTTCCAGCTGTCTTTAACCTGAAGTGTATACAATGCCCAGGCGCCGCGTGCAATCTGCAAGTCCAAAAGACCTGCTTCCACCCGAAACGGACTGGTGAAGTGTTGTATATATGCCACAGACGGCCGAAGTACCTGACACAGAGCTTGACTGGATGTCGCTGGAGGATCAAAGGAAAAAGCTTCATCACAAACACAGGATGGTTCACCGTCTCCATTTACTTGGCACACGCCATTCCCATAGCACTCGGACGTGCTGCGTAGAGCATTGGTGCCAATGGATACGGATGCGATGGAAGGATCCGATGATGAAGTTCTTGGTAGATTAAACGAACCGCTCCATACAGTAGCGTCTGAGCATATTCCTAGATCCTTGCAGTCCGGACCGCACTTCGGAGTACTGCAATCATCGCCACTCCAATAGCGATGACAACTACATACACCGGGGATTATTCGACCACAGGTGCCATGGCCTGAACAAGTAACACCTCGACATTTGTCGGTCTCCACACGAAGATTAATCACACTGTTTCCAGTCGAAAAACCGAGAAGTGACACGTAGAAGTAACCAGGAACTCCTTGTACAAAAGACTCCGTGGCTTTACTACAATAGCGTGACGTAGAGTTGATACCACGAGGAAACTCGCTTAGAGTCCCGCAGAGGTGAATTTCATCTGTGACTTTTGCTTCGTTAGTACTTTCAAAGCGTACGCTGCTGGATGTTTGAGCGGTTGGGAACTTGTCATCAAAAGAGCCGTATAAGTCTACATCAGTTGTGATACCCGCCCCTGATGGATATTTAACAACAAATGTGACGTCGTAGCTGCTTGACGACAGATAAAATTTGAAGAATGCGTATTCCTTGGAACCAACAGTGACGGATATTCCACTAGATGCTTCACTAAGCTCGACCACGGTTGGAGCTCTCGCAACAGAGCAGTTGACACCTGTGTAGCCCTGGGCGCATGTGCATGCACCAGACTCGCAACTGCAACTACCATGACTACCACAGGAAGAAGTCGTACAGCCAGGCACGCACTCACAAAGTTGACCCCAGTAACCTTTGCGGCAGGTACACGTCCCGGTATCCGCGTCACACACTCCATTCCCAGAGCACTGCGATGTTTTTTTGCTATTGTCACCACTAGGACATACCAAATCTGAGCAGCTAAGTCCTGAATATCCACTAGAACATGTGCACTGCCCTGTACTGCGGTCACACACGCCATTCCTAGTTCCTCCACATTCCACCCCTGCTTCATTAGTCGGACACTCAACCCCAGAACAATCATCTTCCACAAATCCTGGGAAACATTCGCAAACTCCACTGGCAAGGAGAACACCATTGCCAGAGCATTTGTCTTCCAACAATTGGCAAAGCTGTGCGCTAGGCGGGCATATGAGTTTTCCCTTAAATTCATCGACCTTCACTTCGCCACCTTCAACGGGGCACTGCACCTTCACCCCACCGACGGATAGTATCAGCGTTGTTAAAGAGCACTCGAGCACCTTGTAGCAAGTGGGTCTCACGTCTGACGATTCACTAGATGAATGGCGCAGACTTGACTCAAAGCATTTGCTTGATGAACCTACTTCTTCCATTTCGACATCCAGTAGAGTTGACGTACGTCCAATACCACGGCAATCTCCATTATTGTACCCGCGATAGAATGGACAATAGTCCGCATAGGCATCACGACCACCAAACTTAGGGTCTTGGAAATACTGAAACCCTGCTGGGATGCTCGAGCTGTAGCTAGCAACGTTGCAATAGCCCTTTACATTGAAATCAGCCGTGCAACCGCGTTCAGAGCTGTCGGTGCAGATATATCGGTCACTCCACTCGGAACATTTGGACTTCGCCATTCCACAGCCTTCGTGGTATCCCCAGGCTAATGGCTGTGCCTGTGCGAATCCAGTCACCTCGTACCAACCACTATCCGCAAACAATGCTAATGTGAGTGCAGAATACACGGGGTCATACGCGCTTATTGCACTCATGTACTCGTTCATAACGACTCGCTTCTCCCAGTGAGAGCTGAACGAAGCACTTCCCTTCTCACCGTTTTCCAGCTCTAACCCAGCATCGACCCAATCGAAGCAATTAAAGTGCTGCTTCGTATACTTCACCACCTGCGGGGTTATGATTTTGCTCACGACTATTCCTCCGTTGCGTTGCGACTGCGAAACAACGTTATTGTACCCCCACAGCGCACCATTACGCGGCTTGCGATAGTTTGCGAATAACCTCTGGGAAAAAACTAGCGCGTGGGTCATTTCGTGCAGTGCAGTGCCCACTTGTTCCGTGCGGCTCGCACCAACAGTACCCGACGGGTCGAGACGTGAAGGGCTGAAGTTGGCTTGGCCTGAAATCGGTCTACCGAACTGGTCAAGATTGCAAGGTAATGCCCAGGCGATGACAGATCCCGTAGTAGGACGTGCTGTAACGTGCAGCAAATAATCTGCGTTAGCCACACCCACGGAGCGATACGCAGCTGGCATGGAGCTCTTGCAGCAAGCCCAATCGGTTTGGTTGGAGCACGACATTCCTGACACCACCAAATTCCCGGCCACCCGTTTCACGGACAGTATGTTGCCAAAGTAGTTCGCGATAGTTTTGAGGAGAATGGACGTGAGGAACTCCTTTTTGGCTGGAGTAAGGATGTCTCCTTGAGAGCATGTGTAGTTGCGATTATCCACCTCGACGATATCTCCAGGCTCTTCGCACTTGTAGCCAGGATCACTAGTTATATAAACACAGCAAGATAACCAGAGTAAGTCACAGCCCACTCACCCCAAAAGAGATTGGTTAGGAACTTACGAGTAGAGCTTGGACACATCAAAGGCAATACGAAGCGGTTGGTACGAGATAGAAGTGGCCACTGTTTCGAGTTTGCGTTGCGTGTTCGTCGTTGTTATGCCAATCGCATCGAGAAAAGCGTTTACAACGTAACCTCGCGCGGGAGTCTGTGTTGGTGATACATCCTCAGTGACAAATTCCTGCGGGGACACGAGCGAATTCATGTCCACCGTGCGTTCAAACTCATCGGCTTTCTTGTCATGAATGCAGTCATGATGATGGTGATGTTGTGGTTGGATCGGTGTAGCTGCTGCATGTGCTACGAAATGTGCTATAACAATGAACCATGCTATCGCGTACCGCAGTATCTGTTTCGAGGCTCGTGAACGAGATTGTCTAGTGTCCGATGTCGTCCTTACCGCTCCAACCAATCTGTTTCCCCTCATTTGTTTCGTACTGCCAAACCAATGCGTGAATGCGGCTCGAATCGCATTGCCTTGTGTAGGCAACCGCGAGCAAAATACTTCTCGGAAGTTTCATTTACACAAAAACTGTCGGCAAATATTATAGGTCCGCGTTTGTGCATGGCGGTTATCCAACTAATTGGCATGCTGCCAGTCTCTAGTGAATGTTTGTGCTAATACTGTCGTCCACCCAGCGAATGCAGTTGCCTTCTGCATCTCCCGAAAGTAATTGGCGCTGCTCTGGGCCGAGTGTGAGTGCAGTCACCTTCGCACGGTGGTCGAGCAGCAATTTCAGGATGAAAAGCTGACAGGAAGGAGCAACTTGCTTGCGTGCGCTTGGGGAAGCACTAACCGATACTGGTATGCTGGCCATGTCTGTCCTCTTTGAGCTGCTTGGCGAGATACAAGATAAAAGCCCGGACTCACTCGTTGTTTGCAGCGGGTTAAGCTTTTCAGCAGATATAGTCTCTGCATCCAGGGCATCCTTCTTTTGACGTGCCAAGTCAGCAGGATACCGGAGCCCCCAAAGTGCTATCGCACCGTTTGTATGCCCTGTGACGGCTATCACGCCGCTTTGCCACGATTCGCAGCGAGTTGATATCGCACATGTCTGACCAGAGAGCACAGTATCATTAGTTTTTGAGCAGGTTTGGGCAGGTATGTGTGAATCACTTACAATCGCTTGGAGTCCAAACCCAGACGAGCTTGATGCTGCCAGAAGATCGCCATTAATACTCCAAAGCCGTAGCTCTGAGTGAGTAGTCGTTAATACGTTTCCATTTGCACCGTTGATAGAGACGTGAGCAACGGTTGTAACATGCCCGGCTAATTCCTGTAGCAACGCACGCGTCCGCAGATCCCACAGCAGCACACTTCGGTCTGCCGAGGAGCTTGCGATTAAATTGAATTCCTAAGCATGTAATAATGCAGCATTAGACGACAGACACGCATCAACGATCATTAGGACGGGAACTTACCTTGTTGATAGCAACGCAGACGACAGAGTCAGTGTGGCCAACGAGTTTTGCTGCTTGCTTGAATACTCGGCGCCCGTCTGAGGTTTTTGAACACTCAATCAAGTTTACAACTGCATCTTGGCCCCCAGTCACCAATAATGTACCATCGTCAGAGACTGCTGCGCAGTTAACGCCGTCATGGTGAGCTCCCTCAATAATGGCTAGAACCTTGTTGCCTTCGCGGTACCGACCAGCGCTTTGTTGGTGAACGCGAAGCTTCATGAGACCACCGTTGTTCCCCCAATCTAAATATTTTGCGAATCGCGGCGGCATAAAGGTGCATCCGAAGCCTTGACATTGCATTTTGTCGTGGATTAGTTTCACGTCACCAACCGACCCTCCGTTTAGCTGCGCAGAGACTACCGAGTGCTTCTTCATAAACACGTAGTCTTTTCCAATCGACACCAGCGCTGGTGCCAAAGGCGTGTGCCATTTGACATAAGTCTCAATTGTGCTAAGCGTGATTCCATCGTATTGATGTCCAACAGAGGGGTTCATTGATAGTGCCTCCACAACTTGGGAAGGAACCAGTGTAGCGGCAAGTAGTGTGGGTAGTTTTCGTTGAGGGTGAGGGCTTGAAAAGAGTCGTGATGGAGTTTGACCGAAATTTTCAATTTGTGCCAATGTTGCTGTACGCATTACCGGGTCCGAGATTTGATCGATATCCACTGTGCCTTCGTATGTAAAGTGCATGAAAACATTCTGAGCATCTACTGCAGCTTGCCCGGTTTGCTTGACACCAAACACTAGATCAATCCATTCATGTAGATGTTCTGATACATACTTGGACTCGAGAGCTCGCCGATTTAGACGTACGAACTCGCGTGGGTCTTCTTGAGCCCATGGAGGCAAAATAACATGGCATACCTCCTCACCACTTTGCGTGGTGCCAAATACACAGTCGTTGGCATTGTACAAAAACTCAGGGAGATAAAAGAATTCTGGAATGAGCTCGCGCACATCTTGCAGGTTCTCTCTCGAGGCCGATGTCCAGGACGACGAAACGCTGCGAAAAAGGCGATCTGGGTGATCAAAAACCCCTCCCTGCAATTCTAACGCTAAAGCCGTGAAAGGCTGTAGACGGATTAAGTAGTTGATCACGTACGCCGAACACGAATAGTGTGTACCGTAGTGAAAAGCTGGTGTCCCCATTGGTCCATCGACATCCATGTCTTGGTTCATAGCTGTGTAGCGCTCAGAGAACTGTGCAGCTCGACTCGACCCAATCGCCCCCATCGGTTTTGATAAATCACGGAAGGTATCCCGGACGTCCAGATCTAAAACCTCACTTGTGTAATCGGCAATCACCCATGGGAATACCGGGTACTGCGTGATATCATTGAAGCTGCGCCCAGCTAAAGTGTTCAGGTGGATAAGGTACTCAAAGTTTGACATGGACCCTCGTAACCAACGCTTTGTAACCGCTTGGCGTATTCGCTTGCTAGACGGCACCAGGGATCCTGTACGAAGTACAGGGCTCCAGAAAATGCTGTTAACCAACGGCATTTGGAAGAGCAATTTTACAACTTCTTCTCGGTCAGTAGAATTTTCCAGTTGGAGAAAATAAGTTGAGCCGAATGTGTCGAAGAACTCGATACCAACTGGGCGAAGCTGATACTTGATGCGGCAGAACTGTTTGATGTTCGAATACTTAATACTCCAACGAGAGCTTGTAGCTGTTGTAAAAGAAGATGCCGATGGTATAGAATTTCCAGGATAAACTGGCAGATCTGTCAAAGGTACAACTGTAAAGAATTGATCACCGGTGGCCTTAGATTGGGAGAATCCCAGATCAGTCAACGCTGCGCGCAATAGTGTCTTGGTTGTTTTTCTCTTCCCTCCTGTTGGAGTGCTCGCGGATTTACCACTCAGAGAGTTTGGCTGGCTAGCACCATTTTCTCCCTCGATACTGAAAAACGTTGTTGTGGTCTTGTCAATAGTATCGATTGGTACGCCCGCATCACCATCGGTAACCAGGTCATTGTACAGCTTACCATACCCCCCGATAAAGTACAAACCAGATCTACAAATGATGAAAAGACCGGGGATTCCTCCCATACCTGCGATATATGTTGCATTGTAGCTTCGCATTGGAGGGTAGTCGTCACGTCGAAGGAAGCGTGCAATAGCTCCGTAGACAGCATCCAACGATGTATCCATTTGCTTGTTCTGTTCTGCTTTCGGTGAAGTTGGCTCTAATAGCGAAACCCCGATGGAGCTGCCTCCTTCATTTTCAGCGTGGACTACGTTTTCTTGTCCAGAGACCGTTGTTTCGTCCCGTACTGCCTCCTTACTTTCTACAGGGCCATCAGAGTCGTCACTCTCGACATCATCAATCAGATTTGCTGATTCAATTGGTGTTTCGTCTTCAACCTCATCGTCTGAGCTATCACGCTCTATTTCACTGTCATTCTCCACCAAAGCAGACATTTCGAGTTGCATAGATCGAATACTCTTCTCTCGCACACTGCAAAGCGCATATTGTGTCGCCTCAGCATCAGCCGCATCAAACATTGTCGACTGAATAGAATTTTCATCGGGATTACCTCCAGATTCTTGCATCAGGTGATCAATATCAGTGAGGATAGACGGTGAAACGCCCATAGTGCGTTTACCGTCATTAGTTTCCAATCCTTCGAAGAATGAAGTATAAATCAAACGCGCCATACTAAGTGCTGTCAATTCTCCAGAGTTGCATTCACTCTCTACTGGTTTCCTAATGCTGGCAAAAAAAACACGTGTTGAATCCAGCTTGCAACGGCTTAAGATGTTTTCAAGAATGATATCTCCGCAATTGGTGGTTATGGATCGCTGGTACACAAATTCCCGGAACACTTCCACTGCTTCGTGAAATTCTAAACTCCGTCGGAATGTCTCGTTTTCAAGGTTCTCAATCGTGCTCGAGGCCGAGAGATGCGATGATGACAGCGAGCCTTCTATGCTCGTCGTTGTCTGGTTATCACTTTTCCCTGGGTGGTTATCATTATTCTCAATCAGTTTTTGCCTAGGTCTTACTTCGAAATTGTAGTCCCGGATAAGTCGAAGTCTCATCCTTTGGGGCCCCTCCGTGGTGTCCAGGCGATACCCAAGTGATCTGCGCTGGACTAAACTTCGCTGCGTCTCAAAATCAGAGACACACTCAAATTCGCAGTCTCCTGACGAAATGGTTTGCCACCTTCCCGTTCGCCAAATGTTTCGTGTATATATGAGGCGCAATGAAGTTTCGTGCCACTGAGATAAACCGTCGTTCATAGACTCAAGCGCGCTATCTTTGAGACCTGAAAACTTCACAACAGCCTTTTTCGCTATCATTTCACGGCGATCTGGCTCAGATTTGAAGACATCGTATATTTGACTGACACTGCGCTCTTTTTTGACGTCAAGTCGAACCGGAAAATTAAGCTGCAGAGTTTCTCGAGCGTCCACACTACTCGAAGGCATTTGGAGGCTGATAATTGACAAGATAACATCATGTATGTGGCGGTATATCGTGTCAGTCCTTACAACTAGAAGATCTGTCAGTAAGGCATTATTTTCGGCAAGCCAAAGCTGGAATTGGCACCAGATCTCTTGGTTGATTCCAAAAGCGTCACTATTCGCTTCAAACCTCGAGCTCTCCAGTTCTGTTTCGGTAGTATGCAACGCATAGAGTAGTCGATCAAAACCACCATGGAAAATATCAACAGCAGCTTCTTTCTTTGTTGACGTGATCGTATGCAAAAGAGATGTGCGTGGCTCTGCGATTAACAGTTCTTTCAACACGTTAAACCGTTGGTCGATAAGGTACTGCCACATAACAATTGCTGTGTGGCGAACTTTCGCCGCGTCATCCATCAGCATTCTAAACAGTAGTGAAGCTAGCGAGAGGATAAAACTGCGATCTGACTCGGTGCCAATACCAAACTCTTTGTGAGTGTTTGCGCTCAGGCTTCGGACACGGTGTATCCGACGTGGCCGTCCCGATGAGGTATTGGTACTGTTGGCATCAAGTCCTCCGGCGATCTCGCTAGTCGAAATTTGTGCCAGAATGCCACAAATCACTACCCCTTGCCAACTCGGCTGCTCCAGAAGAATGTGTTTCCACTCTACTAGACAATCCAAGAGCTCTAGTGAGGCAACTGTATCTTTATGTGCACCCCCCAGCTCGTTCAAAAGCACTATCTGTGCAGAATAAATTAGGGATCCATAGAAAAACTGTTGCTCATCCGCACCAAGCGCTTGCGTAGTCGTTGGCGCAGCACAAATTTTACAGCAACTCACCAAGAAACGAAAAGCCTCCTCCCCGAAACAAGTGACGTGTCCTGTTTCAAGGTTTTTAGCGTGTGCTGAAGTTGCGCTTGCATGACAGGTATCCACTCCAAGAGTATCTGATGCTGCAGCAATTTTAGCCGTCTCTTTCAAATGATTATCTTCGTCTGTCAGATACCGAGCAAGCGCAACGCAGACAGTGCAGACGTTTTTCATCGATACCAACGTGCATCTCGTTGTTATTGCCGCTTCCTTCTCAATGATACAGTTCAGGAGAGTTAACCAAAACTTGTGGCCACTCGCACGTGACAACAATGATCCATCTAACTGTAAAATACTATCATCAAGAGTTTCCAAGTAGAGCATCATCAAAGACCCGAACTGGTCGCTGTCAAATAGAGCTCGAAGCATGATCGTTTGAGTCAGATTCACACACTCACTACCTATGGAGCTCGATCGATTCTCTTCGGTTCTCACAGTCTCAATTAATCTTCCAAATGACGCATATAGACCATCAATATCGGAACAGCTGCCAGTTTCTGTTCGGCTACTGCTAGTATCTGCATTATTATCCAAGCATGTGCACAGACATTGGACTATAATCCGAAAAATCGTTCCACTCGCCTTGCACATATCAGCAAAAAAAGAGGCACTTGATTTTACCTGATACGAAATTTTTCCTAGCACGTTCACGTTCACTTCAATAGCAATTGGGTTGCAGGCTAACTGACAATTTTGTAGCAGCAATTCTCCAATCAAATCCCACACCTGGCCAACGCACTTTTCAGCGCATTCTGGTGCCTTGAATGGAGGGGATGAAGAAAGTGAACGGGAGGCTAAATCAGTAGCTGAAAGTGTATCAGGATCGTTGTAGCTGGTATCACCGACAGGAAATCTGAAAACATACGCCAGTAAAGGGATATATACATAGCAATCGGTGCTATATTTCATCAGTACCCTCTTCAATTTCTCCATTAGCACCGTCTTACACAGCAAATGTTCTGCGAATGCCACGTGCCATTGAGCCAGTGATAACAGAACGCGAATCCCTAGAAGTGCTTCTGCAGATATCCAGCGACCGCTGTCGCTCTCTTGATCGATTACGTCAAGAAGTACACTTGCAAAACTATCAACTGGGTAAGTCGAAGAAATACCTTTTCCAAGCTTTGAACTACTTTCTGATACTGGAGAGCCCAACGAGGCAGTTTCGAGACTATTTCCATTTTCCACACGCCTGTCATCTCGCTTCTTGACTGCTGAAACAGGACCTTCACGGTGCAAAATAGCCTCAACAACAGTATCAGAGAAACGCTGTGCATCCAAATGTCCACCTTTCGCTGCCGGGTCTGTTGTTCTATTATTCAGACCATTTAGGGAATCATTTTCAATCTCATGGAGTACAAATTGAAGAAGTATCACGCGAATTGGACTGTCACGAGTGTGAATGGCAGTGCTCGTCATTGAAAGTAACATCATCTCGGTTATACCATAGAAGTCATCCACATGGCTTTCAATTCTCAGAAATGCTCGTAACAACGACAGAGCATACTGCAAAATCGCTTCAAATGTTGTTTCTGTGAACTTTGGAAAGCACCACCTCATTTCGAGTGCAGTACCTGAGTTCATTTCGCATTCCTCGTTCCCTAGCTCTGACAGGTACGTGAGAATCCACTGCAACAACCCTGCTCTTCGTAATTGACGAGCATTAAACACTGCGTTGGGGTTCGACACTACCAGCAAGTCCATTAAGAGCGAAACTAGCTGACACTGCAAGTGATGCGGCAATTTTTTGCGGAACTCGGTACTCAGCACAACCTGGGTTAGAGCAACAACATTTACAACCACTGGGTGCGCCAATATCTTGCTAGTGGTGGCACCTGCATGGGTTGTCGCGTATGGAACAAGCTTTCCTGCTACCGCTAGCCGAACGACGCACCGAAGCGTTTTTTCATTAATCAACTGCGCACGCGTGCAGAGAAGCGCTGCGATGAAAGAGTATCCGTTGGATCCAATGCACTCTGCCAAACACGCCGGGTTGCGGCGCAATACATTAACCAGCATCTTCAGAACCACGCAAAAGTCGCGGTGATTACTTGCCTGATCTAAGAGCGGGAAGAAGACTTGGCTAATACCTCCAACATAAGGAAGAGATCGGGCCAAATCCAGGTGGCAAGATTGAGCACAGTTTATATAGTGCGCTTGAGTATTCACTAACACTGGAGTGCTGGAGCGGTCGCTGCACGAGGTATTCAGAGTGAAAAGAACGGTATCTGCTGGAAGCTTAGAATTTCCGAGAAGAACCTCGATTTCAGCTCCAAACGAGCTCAGGGCACAATCATAGCTGATGAATTTCCGGAAAGCTGTTGCCTTATTCTTCATTTTTCGCGAAGGAACACCGACGCCTCCAGTAGCAAGACGCAATCCTTCCGCAAGCTCCTCTTTTTTTGCAATCATTGATTCAGCAATCGAAGTGGCGCCAGTCGCAACCATATCATTAGCTGTATTCTGTGCTGAGCCGGCCAGAGAACCCAAGTCATTCCAGTCACGCCACTGACGGCGACATGACCGCCCCAGTGTTGGAAGTTGCAGCCTCTGAGCAAATTGTAAGATTTCAATTCCACGGTCCGCTGCTCGAGCTAAGTGCGAACTTGCAAGTGCCTCTGGCCAATCTCCCTCCGATCGATATGCATGGCCACTGAACTGATGTGCAAACGTAGGACCAAGGGAAAAGATAGCGGCAATCGTCCTGCTCGATACGACTTCATCCGTTAGCCACATTGGTCCTGCTTTCCACAATAACGCTGAATGAGGACTACATACTTGCGCGTCACTACCCACGAAGGCTTGAAACGAGCCCACAGAGGGAGCGGATGGGTAGTTCAGCCTCTTTGTTGCTACTTCCATTCCATCGATGTATACCGAAATAACAGAACTCCCAACCACAGATTTTCGATGCGTGAATGCGAAGTGATGCCAGTCGCGCTTTCGGTCTATCTGGGTCATGTCCGAAACCTTTATCTCGTTGCAATTGTGACTGGAATCGTCACTACCAGAAAAGTGGTCATCTGAAGATGCAGAGGATCGAAGACTATCAATTGCCACAGACTCGATTACGACAGAAGTTCGCTTTGGGTTCGCATTAATGCTGGGCCCTGTACTTACAGCGCCCGTATGGAAGCGAAGAAACCCTGTAGATTGCTCGAAAAATGCTCGAACGAAGCACCCGGAAGACTCTAGAGAATATATTGAGACGATGCAGGCAGAGCCTTCCTCTGTATTACTTGTCACATCGCTCTCTGGCTTTGGTGTAGACGTAACGTCATCACTAGCTCCTCCAAATGAAGTAAGAAGAGTATTGTCCGAGTTGGGTCCAGAATCTGGACTTGTAAAACTTCCAGATTGCTCTATTGCACGCCACCACATCTCCATATTGTCTGCATCAGCACAGCATGCCAGATAACGCCCCTTAGTAGACAAAAATGACCAATCTAAAGGCCCTGCTCGAGAAATGTTTGATACTTCCAACTTGGCAATGGCTTCTTGATTTTGAGCGGCGCAGTCACTCGAGCTAAACA
Source organism: Phytophthora foliorum (assembly GCA_024679135.1). Taxonomy (NCBI): domain Eukaryota; phylum Oomycota; class Peronosporomycetes; order Peronosporales; family Peronosporaceae; genus Phytophthora; species Phytophthora foliorum. The sequence continues at coordinate 47,387 of JAHWLE010000037.1, forward strand.
GCGTCAATGTTATACCAACCAGAACACCGTATACATTCATTCGTTTTCCATCCTCAACATCAGGCGTCACACTTAGATATCCTTCACACAGTGCAACAGACACTGTCGAGCATGAATTATTTTCAAGCTTAGAGCTCGATGCACTTGAATCGGTTTGCACAGCGTTTGAAACGGGGGCGGCAGGAAATCGGAGCCAGCATGAAAAAGAATATCCAGATGACGGAGGCCACACACGATCAACACTATTCACAATATGAACGTATCGCCCAGTTTGTTCTGTTCCTTGGGGTTTACCCACAGATATGTGTCGAATGGCAGGGTTTCGTAAAACACTTTGTAGCAAGACCAGCCCTATTTCAGGAAGGTCGTTGCCAGTACTCGCTTCCGATTCATTCTCCAAGGTCCGTTTTGCGCTGCTATGGTTCCCAAGAAGCCTCGGCATTGTCTTCCCTGCAATTTCCAGAAACACTTGCAATCGAGGAATTGAAAGATCCTCCTCTAATACAATCGACACAATCCACTTGGCAAGAATTGGCTTTAACGGGTCCTCGTCTCGTAGCATTCTCTTAATTAGCTCGGGTTCCTGTGCCCATTGAAGAGCGCCAGCGCGAACAAGGCGGCCAACTTGCTCTTTCCTGCGAAAAATCGACGTATCTCCTGCAGTTTCGAGCATTGAGAGTAGCTTTGCCATCATGTTGATGGCATCACTAGAAGGTAAGGCTGGAAGAAGACAAAATATTATTTGAACCGCGTCTCCATTGAGAATTTCACGTTGTTGGGTATCACCAGCGATAAGTTCAAGGGTTCGCTTTACAATCGCTTCTTTTTTGGTACTGTCAAGAGCACCAGAGGTGATTATGCAGTTTGCAACTGTAGAATAACCTCCAATACTTTTGAAGTACTCGGCGTTGCCCTGTGAATAAAGAGTGACATTTATAATGACAAGAATCAAATCCATCATCTGAAACGCACGATCAAGCGTGTCACTATGTGCAAGATCCACAGATGAGAGAAAAGCGAGGAGAATTTCGTAGCCCTGACATCCTTTCCATGATGAAGCTATCATCAGCCCACCCATTTTCAAAGTATCCATCAAAATATAAAGTACCAAGACCTGTCTCCAAACAGCTCCACGAAATCGTTGCAAGAGCTCTAAGATAAAGCTCAAATCCGACTCAACTCCAGTCTGTAGGAGCGTGGTGCTCGACATAACCTCACTTCCACGACTACCCACGGACCGCAAAATACCCGCAGGTTCCACAAAGGCGGACACAACTGAAAATTGGCTGCATTCAAACGACTGGACTTCATCAAAAGGAGTCGACAACAAGTCCCCTGATACCAACGCTTCTATAATAACGTACAGTGACTGATCTATTCGCGCTTCCCGATACCGAATGCATTCGCGGGCGTTATTGCGTAGCATTAAGCACAATACATTGCCATATAACTCGAGATGAGGCTTGAGCGCAGTCAGAAGTTCGTGTAAAGTGGACACGTCCGTAACTGGGGCTGAGGTGAAAGAAGTAGCAATCTGCTCTATCCATAGATAAATCCCACGGTCCATCAACCCAAAGCCACTCAGTTCTTGTTTATACGTGTCCGTTTCACAGTTGCGTAGGATCTTCAGAAGACACTCGCACATTAAAGTTGATAGCACCGTGCTCGGTTCGTCATCGAAAGCTCTCACCAGATCGTTGGGCGTAATCAGTGTGGATGATAAATCGGCGCCAATGTTTTGTGCTTTCATACTTTCTGGATCCCGTTGAGCCCTGAGAGGGCCGTACGCAACAAGCATTCCGCATACAATCGATAATATTTCGTGAGGTAGGGGGTCATCGGGCTTTGCGGAGCAACAAACATACTCTACGATGCGCAAGATAATGACCTGCGCGTCATAGAACACAGTAAACGGTAACTTTGTCAATAGCAGCGCCAGCGAACGCGTTTTCGGCTCAAGAAACACGAAATTGTCGTAATCACTCGTGTAGATGTGCAAAATGTTGGTAAGGAGCTGCAAGATGAGGTGTTCATTTCTACGTTTTGCCGCAGACGAACACTCCATGTCTACTACTGCACTTATGTTCGGCTCGGCGACGTAGTTTAACAATAAATCTCTCATTGCCGCAAAGGCATTTACATTCCGCGCACAAAACACGTTTCCACTCACCAGACGCTCAGTGCCATCGTTAGCATCGGACGAACGGGGTCCAAACAGCAGAAGTGACGTCAATAAATCAAGAAATGATGGAATTTCCTCCTCACTGCATGCGTCTAAGAGGCGTGCCAGTAATGTATAGCCACCAGAGGTCTGGAACTCATCCAACAAAGCAAGTGTGAAGCGGTGGGTCTTTTCCAAAACGTAAACGACTGCCTTGAGGCCCACCCGCACATCATAACATGGTAAGCACAATATCTCGGACGTTTTGGGTATGGCGGCATTGCTATCATTCTGACAGTTTTCATTCAGTGGCAAGTTCTGAAATGAAGTAGGTGTCACGACTTCATCGTGATCGTTCGTTCCTCCTATAATCCGACTGAGGCCAAGTGCCTCGCTGACAGCAGCAGCTGCAGCAGAGTCATCAATCCCGCGGTCATTACTACCATACTGCAAGCGTTTGCGGGTCGTATTTTGATATCGCTCCAATGCTCGAGCTGCTGTTTCGGGGGTGGTAACTGTAGCGAGGGCATAATTGGTCATCAGCTGGATCGACTTGGGAATGACATTACAGTCCAACAAATACCATGCCAGTCCAGCATTGAAATTACGCTCGGAAACAGACATCAGCGCACGGCCGCAGAGATCGCGAATAAATAACGCCATTGGCGGGTATTCTTCTGTCGTCAGAGCAAGTAAGTTCGGCAACTCACACCGAAATGTATCCATCAATGTCTCATTTGATGCGATGGCAAGCACGCAACTCATTAACAACTGAAACAAAGGCATCAGCTTTGAAAACCCAAGCGCTGGCTCGTCCCGTAGTGCAGCATCTTCTCCGTCCGTCAAATGCCCACTCGTGTGGTTTCCGTCACAATCAGCCTTTAGTAGCCCTCGCAGCTCTTCCACCACGGCAAAAACGCGCATCTTTGATACAAAATCCAATACCAGCGACGGGAATGCAGTCTGCTCACAGAACACGATCCCTTCCGGCCACGAGAAGTAGCTCCTTAGTACCTCCAGCGAAGTTTCGCCTACAAATTGCACAAAACAATCATCAGTCAACAAGTAGCAAATAAAATACCAGCGCTTGTAGACCGACATGACTGCTGCTCCAGCTTCTCCACGAACTGCGCGAGCTGGAGCAACTCTTCACTGTACTCCTCGCCATCCACGATCTTGGCTATCACTGCTTTCACGTGGGCCGCGACGCCGCGCATGGCCGCGTCCAAGTGTTTCAGCATCGCCTGGACGTAATTTAAAATAGTACCACGTTATTTTTTACACGCTATCGTAATATATTACGAATTCCGCACTTGGTCGGCGGCGGAAGGAGGCGGCGCCGAGGGCAACAGGAAGGCGCCCCAGCGCTTGGGGGCGGGTGCGTCCGCATCTGCTG
>JAHWLE010000038.1:0-50664 GCA_024679135.1 Phytophthora foliorum
CTTCCAGTTCCACTACAACTCGCGCCTGCCCACGAACGTCAACAACCCGCGCATGGCCGTCACGCGCCTGTCGGACGCCAGCGAGTCGTGCGCGCCCGACTTCCGCGTGGAGCGGCGCTACTCGGACTTCGCCAAGCTGCGTCACCAGGTCAAGCTCTGGACCTGCCCTAACGCGCAGTTCACGTGCCAGTACTGCTACGAGTACGGCCGCTACATGCGCTTCAAGCTGCGCCAGCCGCGGCTGCTCACGTCGCTCACGACGAACGTCGAGAAGCGCAAGGATATCCTGCAGGATTTCATGACCGACTTCATCGACCTCGCGCAGAACCCCTCCAAGAACACGGTGCACCGCTGTGAGGCCCACCAGCACGTGCCGGCGTTGCTCGAGTCCTTCCTCCGGGATTGAGCTCACCGCAATAGTTGTCTTTTCTAGAACCCATAATTTATCCAAGTCAAAGTATTTTTTATCCAATCACGGTGTTGTTTCTAAAACCATTTCTAATCACAATAACCAAGCCCCCCTACATTGTAATTTGCGATCATGGAGGAGGAGGAGTTCGCGCGGATCTGCTCGCTGGACGCGTTCCCCGTGGCGCCGCCGCTCTCGGTGTCGGAGGAGACCTACTCGGTGATCAAGCACCAGCTGCAGCACCGCAAGTTCCGCGCCGAGCTGCGTCAGCACCGCCAGGAGAAGACGCTCCGCAAGTATGTGGCACGCATGGGCTCAGGAGAGACCATGTACCGCATCGCGAGGTCCGCCGACTTCTCGCCGTGCATGCTGGCGCGTCTTCTGCTGGAGGCCAAGTACGGATGGAGCAAGACCACGATCTCCAACTTCTTCAAGGAGGCCTTGAAGGACGAGAGCCAAGTGGATACCGCTCCAAACCGCAGAGGCCTCTCGGAGCACGAGTTCGCACGCGTCATGCGAGAGGTAGTATAGCAACGTAGTAGAGTGTAGTGCAGGTTTTTCTTTGTTTTGCAGAGAGTTGAGTGGGTGGGTTGTGCTCGCAGATCCGAGAGTGTGTGGAGGAGGATGCGTACTGCTCGCCGCTGGCGGACCGCATTCGCCACAACATGGGCCTCGAGTACGAGTACCTGCTGCTGGAAACGCTGCGCAACCGGCAACTGGTGTTTGAGAGCGAGGATATGCTCCGCGAGAAAGGGCTGTCCAAGACGCCCGATGTGAGGCTGCTGCTGCCGATCGGCGTAAAGGACTCCACGAACGGACAGCTGCATGTGGTCAACTGGATCGACAGTAAGGCCATGTTCGGCGATCGACACACGCACGAAACGGAGAACGCAAGTCAGGTGCGTGTGGGTGGGAGGTGTTGATTGACGCTTGGCTCACCTTCGTGTATTGATGTTGTAGCTGCAAGGCTATGTAAACCGCTACGGTCCTGGCATGGTGGTGTATTGGTTCGGACACGTCGCGCAGCTCAGCTCGGACCGCGACATCTTCATCACGGATTCGTTCCCGAAAGAAATCTCGCTTCCTGGAGCGTTTGACCCGCTTGCGTCGGTCACGAAGCTGAAAGAGGGTGCAGAAGTGAAGCTGCAACCTGCAAAGACGCACACGGACTTCGATGACGATTATAATCCCATTGTGACTTGCGAGCTGTGAAGCAACAATTGTTGTTCGTGCGGTAATAATACTTGTAAATTAATGGAATAGTTCCTACGCCCAAGTGTGCGGACTACTTGCACACTAGTTGCTTGCGTTGCAAGCGTCTAGCAGTCTCTGGCGTTGTTGAGCAGGAACGCTTCCAGCATGGCCGGCACGAGCTTTTGCGCCTCGCACCTGTGCTTGCCGACCTTTGCCACCCGCCGCTGGCCCATGATCACAAAATCGTTGATGAAGGTGGCGAGGATCTGCTGGCGCTTCTCCGTGCCGGAGGTGAGCTTGACGATTCCACGCGGCTGGCTGTACTTGTAGCGAATGTAGACGAGGAAGTCCATGCAGTACTGGCAGGTGCACTGCGGCATGTTGCTCACCGCCCTCAGCACGTTCTCCCGCAGCTCCTCGAACTCAGCGAAACACCGCTCCACCTTGAACGTCGGGTGGGCAGCATGGTGACGCGGAGAGGACGTCGGGTCGCTCTTGGGCAGCCGCGACGCAGGTAGGCTCAGGTACACTTCGAGCGCGTACTGCACGTCCTTGTCGTCGTCGACGCGGGTATCATTGATCTCGACGCGGTCGACGCTGTTGAGGAAGCCCACGGAGACGCTCGTGTTCCAGCGGCGGTGCGCCTCCAGGTTCAGCTGCAGGGTCTGCTGCAGTCCTTGCAGTCGCGGCACAGTGGGGAGCTCCATGTCTTCGCCGCTCCTGGCAGCCACCATGATGGCACAGTCGTGCGGCATGAGCTTCTGCAGCTTGTGGTCGGCCACGCACGTGGAAGTCGTCGTCGTCGTCGTCGTTGCGGCAGTCATGCGGTCTTTGGTGCAAATTGGCAAGTGTGTGATGGTGCTGAGCGCGTCCTCCTTCTCGGCGACATGCGCATTGCGCGTATGCGACCATTGCCCGCCATCCACGTTTTTGGTGACCATGCCGACCCGAATTTTGGAAGGTAAAAAGGACGTGCTATGTACATCGAAAGCTGAAGCACCTGTCTCATAATGATGACGTGCAGTCGCTTTCCAGTCGGTGATTGGCTGCGGAAACGGCGGGCTTTTTTATGCGCGCGACCCAAGCAGACTTGACATCCTACGTCAGCTCTCGACTGTCTCTTTGTTGCTTTCGTCGGAGCGGCTTTCGCTGACATCAATAAGGTGTGGACGCGCGCGCAGGCGCAGGCGCATGCGCTGCTACGGCTTGACTGGTGGTCCCCAGCGCTGGTGGCCAGTTATGAATAATAATCAGCGATGCGTGGCTGGCAGACTGGTGAGGCGGATGGCAGTGTTGTGGTTGGCCACCGCCTTCAGAGGCACCGTGCTAACTGGCGAAAATGGCTCGGACAGACCGCTGGTATTTGTCGCTTCGCGCACTGACAGCTCTGGCGGCTCAGCAAGCTCGACTGTGCTGAGTCACCGAGACGTTGGTGCCGCGTGTGCTGATGCGAGGTGGTTCTTTGAGTCACCCAGCCGTGCAGCAGCGAGCACTCGTCTTATGGCGAGGGTGTACTACTGTAGCACTTTGGGGACCGAAGACCTCATCGGCGCGCAATATCGTCACCTTCGTTGCTACTGCAGTACATGTAAATCCTAACTCAGCTGGCGCCAATAACTAACTGCGGGAGTCGCAAGAACTGCGAATCCTTGTAGTTTCACCCCCCCCCCCCCCCCCGGGGATTCACCGCGACCCTTGACTTCAACTTCGGCTTCATCTCAGAAAAAAGAGTGCCTGACCCACGCGAATATAAGCAGTGGTGCTATCACGCGCTGTTGCAACTCTGCGGGCAGAGCATCCGTTGGCATCCCGTACGAACGGCCGTTTGCTTTTCGATGCTTTTTTCTTTTCGTGGCTGCCAATTCAATGTGTTATACCCTTCCTTTCGCCTCCACAAACCATTGGTTTGACCAAGTCATGCAGCCTCAAGCCTCAGTGACGATGGAATGTCCTGCCAAAGGATCGGCCTCAGATACAGTAGCCTGGGCAGCATTCGCATTGTCAAGCGATGTAACGGGGTACACCGATGTGTACCCAAAGTTACATAAAGAGTGACGGAAGTCACTCTTCAGTGTCCATGGTTCATGGTACCGGTTGGCTGTGAGCCAACCAATGGACGTTCGTATAGCTTTTACTATAGATGACTTAGTGTTTGTATGGATCAAGCTTAGTTCACCTATAAAATATATTCAGTCTTTAACCTACCGTCTAAGTGACAGTCCGTTCCCTTAGGCCAGGAACCGTGAACCGTTGTTCACTGAGAGCTTACGCTCTCGAAGCACTTCCTCTGTGCAAGGTGCTGTGTGCCCTGTCACTGGCAAGGTCTGGGCGGAAGGAAGACTTTGGATCTGACAGAGACGGATACCACCAAAGCTCATGATCGCTCCCGTGACGAGCAATTAACTTGCGCAAGTAGGTTAACTAAAAATATCAATATCATAGTACCGGTAGCTTGGCACAAATAAGTAGACTTGTCTAAAATCTGGCGTTCCAAAATTACACACTCAAAATCGTACGATTCTAAAAGTTTTGCAAAATCGTACGATTCAACATTTGGAAATCGTACGACCCAACAGTTAGATTATCCCCGACCAGGTACGGAGGTTCTCGATAGCAGCCATATAAATATTATCGAAACCATGATAGACTGACAACTACCCGAGTCAACGCGGTGGTTTCGGGATATATATTTTAGCAGGCATGAGATCAAACGGCGTAGTGGTTTCCTATTAAATAACTGCTTGCGGCTTCTTGTGATTACAACTTTTCACCTCGGAATTCAAGTCTACCCAAGATCATTCCACAAATTTCCTTCGCACACGCATCTACTTGCCTCGCTACACCCCTGTGTCTTCGTCGGTTCCAAGTCATGCCTGAGTCACATTTGCGTCGTCTGAACGCCACCGCTTCTACCGATAACCTCGGGCAAGCCTTTAATTCCAGCATTCTCGGTTGCTCGGTGTCGTCACCAAATTCGACCACCCCCGACAACTCAGTGTCGGCAACTTACTGTTCCGATTCGGGCAAACTTGTCTCTACTACTGCCTCGCCTGATACTGAATATTTACCCGCTGTTCTTGGTTCGTCGAACAAACCCCTAACTGCCGGCGGTAACCCGGAGTCTTCCCTTGGATATGTCGACACTGGCATCCGTGCTTCGACTCCTGACTCAACTGCTGATGGCAACCTGGAGTTCGCGCCCAGGTCGGCCGACTCTGTCAGAGCAGCGATTGTTCCACTAATCTCTCGTGTGATTGGAGCTTGCAATTCGTCGATGTTGTCGGGTGGCATGAGTATCTCTGTATCACCTCCAATCAGCTCTGGTAATACGGTCCCTGCTTCAACAGACTCTCAATTGTCGTCGGCTGCAAACGGATCGGTGTCTCTGGCATCGAAGAAGCCCCTGTCAGATAGCGAGGTAGCCCTGTCCATGAGATCACTTGAAAGCGAAGACGTCACTGTGCTGCATTATATGGGGCTGCTTCGTAGAGACCACGTTGTGGTAACCGATCGTGCCTATCTGGATTCGTTTGGGTCGGTGTCGGATTATGGACAGAATATCACGACAGGGACGTATGAGTCGAAGGCTGTGTTGTTACAACGGTAGCGGGAGTTTGCGCTTCGAACTGGCTTCACTATCAAAGTGGCAAATAATAGTTGGCGCAAGAAAATCAGGGAGGGCAACGCGAAGTACACCTGCAAGGTGTTGAAAGGTCAGCAACAACTTGTTCCCGGTACTGAACGTCTTCATCAGGGTTTATGGCTGTCGTGATCAATGGAAGATTACCAAGATGTGTGTTGCACACGATCAATACCACATGCGGGTTTTCAAGGAGAGACTTTCGTAGAGGGGGACCTAGAGGGTAACATTGAGCGACAAAGGAGTCAAGAATTTCAATTTCCCACACTTCGTGGGCTTGTAGAGCGGGAAATGCTCCCAACGTATAGCGGAGCGTGGGCTTCGGTGACAGGAAAAGCTATCATCGACTTCTTGATGACTAAGAAGATTGTGACGAATCGACAAATTGCTTCGCGGATTAAGCGTCAGATTCTTAAAGACCAGAAATGAAATGTGACTGTAAGCTACCAGAAACTGGAGTCGTACTTCGGCACAGTGGCTGAAGCGAACCCGAATTCGCATTTTGGCTTCGAAAAGCACCCAACCGAAGTGTTCAGACGTGGTTGTTTCTTCCCGAGCTCGTGTTTACAGGCGCTCCATCATTGTTGTCACGTTATCGGATTAGACGGCACACATTTGAAAGGTGATATGAACAAGCGTGGAGTGTTTCTTCAGTCAACGACGAAGGATGTGAACGAACATGTTGTCGTCCTCGGAGTGGCGTTGGTTGAACAAGAACACTTCTCTAACTGGAGATGGTTCTTGGAGCAAGTGAAGATAGCAACTGCTGGTATCGGCGAACTCTGGAAACCGACCTTCGTCTCGGACAGCCGAAAAGGACTGCTGGCAGATGCGATTGAATTGCATCCGGGCTGTGGGCATCGATTTTGTGTCCGCCATATCATTACCAACGTAGAGAAGAAAAGCTCGGCGCTTACGCCTGGTGAAAAAGCGTTAATTTTCAACATGGCACGCAGTGAATGCGAGAATGACTGCAATTATTACAGTTATACTCTTGCTGACACTCACCCGCTTGCAGTAGAATATCTGAATGCAATCGACAAGGCTCACTGGGTCACGTATGCTTTCAGTGAGACGTACGAGCAGCCAACGTACAACGAGGTGACGACCAATCTCTCTGAAGTCGCAAATAGCTGGCTCGGTAACACATGTCGATCTTCGTATCTGTTGCACACCTTTGAACAGTACTTTGTCAGAGTCGTCAAAATGTTCGCGGCTCGCCGACGTGAAGCTTGCAGACAAAAGCGAGGTGGACGTAGTGATCTGGATACATGTACAACCTCGGGCACAAACGAATCAAACCATCTTGCTGCAGAATTGGCAAAGTCGTTCGACCTACTTGCACCGATGTACAAGAAGAAACAGAGCGATGTGTTAGCTGTTACCAAGAGCCTTCACATTCTACCGTATCTGAGCGGACAATAGATGGTTCGTTTCACGGACATCAGCACGAGGCCAGACCACCTACATCTTTGGCGAACCGTCAACTTGTCGGAGAAAGAATGTACTTGTGGAGGATGGAAATATGAACAATTCCCGTGCGTACATGCGGTCAAGGCGGCAGTCCACCATGGTATGTTCGTCTGTGAGCTGTTCGATTCGGATGGACACACCACGTCAGCATTTCGAGCAACGTACTTCCACCAATTTGTTCCGGGTGTGAGCGTTAATAATATACGCCGGAACAGCTCGCTCATCATTCCAGAAATAACTGTTCTACCAGAAGAGCTTGGTAAAACGGGAAGAAAACCAGACCCCAAACCCAATCACAAACGCAATGCTTCACGACCGGGATCGGCTGCATCGTCATCAATTGCACTTACGCAGTAACCACAAGGGTGCTTCGTTTTAGGCTGGGAGGACTGCATCGATATGAGTATGAGTAAAACTATTCTTTAGTCTTCTAGAATCCGTTGTCGTCGATACTCATTAACCATTTCATGGTGTAGATATTGGGACGCAGTTTAAGCAACTTGTCACGGCGATATGAAGTGGTGAGTGGCATACAGCGTAGCCCATCTGCGGTTTGGACGCGAGTAGTTCCAACATAGAGATGTGCAAAGACCCAGATTGGTTATCGAGCGCATTCAAATGAAGTTCGCCTTGTGGCAGCGCGTTGCGAAGCCAATGACGCCAGAAACACAATATCATGTTCTTGCGATTGAGCGGGGAAAGGTTGATGCGTATGCCGGAATTGCAGTTAAAACATGCCCAAGATCGAATGTAGTACTTGATCCCGCGATCCCGGAGGGATGGGAGTTGAAGGCTGTGTTTAACCAAGACGCCTCTCCGCGCCGTTCGATCAATGTTGCGGCGCCCACTAGTAAGGGCTTGGATGACGATGTGCTTCAGGAAACTGACGAAAACACTTCGCCGAAGACGACAAAGACAAAGTGCGCCCTAAGCAGCACATTTGGTGCGGATGGACCAGAGATGAAGAAGCGTCGTGGATGAACCGGTCAATTTATGGAGCCGCCCGCTGCTGAGTGTTAGTGAGCTTCGGCAAAGTGAAGAAGACTTTTCTGAAATGGATGAGATGCGAGTGGCTCAAATACGAGAAGAATCGTGGCAAGAGCATTTGCTTGTAGGAGTTAACGTGGGAGTGCATGATTGTGGAAACCGAGGAATAGTGTGCAATCGGAAGCAGGAAGTAGGAATAGTAGTGGGCATCAAAGGGTGCATCAGTTCTGTAGGAAGTAGGAAAATTGGCCGCGAATGAATCCACGATAACCTTTTCTTCGTCATTCGTCAACGAGCGCAATTTCACTGCTGCGGTTGCATGCACCACGCACGGTTAGAGCCGTATGCCTCACAACTGAGGCATATGAGGAGAGTTAGTGTTACGCACAGCGCCACCATATCATATTTTGTGTTTCTGTGGTGTGTCACTTTAAGGATGTCGCTTGAACGTTGGCTGTGGTACAGACAACTTTTCTTTGGACAAATTAATCTGTGTGAGGCTGTCCACAGAGCTCTTCAAGCTGCCCTCTCATAATTAAATATGGTCGATACAACAACCTAAAATCATACGACTTCGACTATAATAATCCTGGATTTTGTTAACGACTTATTAACTATAAAAAGCAACAGAGAAAACTGCTTAGGCCGTGTTCGCGATGCCCACAAAATAGCTATTTTGGAGGCAAAAGCGGGTTTTGGCGCAAAATAGCGACCGCGAACACGTCAAACGGAAAACCACGTTTTGGGGGCCATTTCATAATTCAGGGGGGGAGGGGGGGCTGAATTCTACAAAATCACGTTTTGGTTTTCACACTTAGCCGAGGTATCCATCTACTTCATTGTAACTGTACAGCTGCATTTCCCCTTCCACAAGTGGCTCTCTCGTGTTCGACTTCAATTGCGCATTTGCCAGGGGGAAAGCATGGCTGGGAAGAACAGCAAGAGCACCTCCTCTGTGGGCGATACCACGGCAGCGAAGAGCACCAAGCCGAGTAGCGATAACACGGCTGCTAAAAGCAGCAAGAGAAAGAGCAACGGGACGTTAAGAGCAACTTGGGCGTAGGTCCAAGAGTTCGATCTCTTGGATAAGTACTTTGATGCCCGTAACAAGCGGGAGCTCGCCACTAATAAAGGCCTCAAAACGAAAGCGTGAAACACGCTGGTAAAGACCTTCAATATCAAGCACAAACGAAGCCTCGACAAAGGTATAAACTACATCTCTGACCATGCCTTGTTGTGGCTGACGCACTCTTCGAGATATGCTGCTGGCATATCTCAAAGAGCGCGTCGTATGCGGTCGTGTCCATGCGGAAATGGTCGCGGAAGAGAGACTTGTTCGGTGACGAGTGGATCGCTTCGAAGAACCGCTGTCCATTCGCTGTTGTGAGCCCTAGCAGCCTTACAGCTATCTCGTGTTGCTGCTTGCGAGATTGACGATCTGTCATGCTCAGACGAATCACCGCAATTGTGATCAGCAGCAGTAGCATGCTTCGCTCCACATCGACAGGTGCTTGCTTGCGAATGGTCTGTCACAAATGCGGAAATATGACCTCTGTTAGCAAAACGAGGTTATCCTGTGCGTGAACACGATACGATCAAAGTTGGGTTTGAGGAGAAGCCAAAATCAGAATCCATTTTGGCTGAGACGGCAAAAATACCTATTCTAGCGAAACGGTGTTTAGCGCGAACACGGCCTTAATATTTTCAAGATAACTCACTAAAATTAAAAATAAAACACAACATACATTTATTATGTTCAAGTATGAAGGAAAACAATACGTTACCTAAACCGACAGCGAACACGGCCTAATCCCTCATAGTCCTATGCGTGCACGACATATTGGGCACCGAGCCACTCCGCTTTCTGAAATCGCATGTGCGACGTGTGCGGACATGCACTCCCCACAGAGTACATGAGTGCATGCCTCAGAACAACAGGGGCGACTACAGTGCCCACGCATATTGAACAAATCGCACACTCGGCCTCACCAGCGTCCTCGTCACCGGTGACATCGATTATTTTTATGCTTGGACGGACCTGTAACACCGGGGGTGTTGGGCCGGGCGGGGGCAACAGCGTGGGCGCCGTGGAGCCTAAATGTGATGCGCAACCTGGTAGAGACCGATCTCCTTTGCCTGCTGGCGCTGAGAGTTCCAAGAATGGACGATATCGAGGCTCCAGTGGCGCGGACGATACACGACATGGTGGTGAGCTCAACATCACTGGTGATAGGCCCGTCTCCACGATACGTGCAGCGAGATATCGGTCAGCGTCACGACGGGCCTGTGAAAACAGCCGGTCTTACTCGAGCTTGGCACGTTGGGCTTGTTCCAGATGCTGCACCATTAGGTCAGGAAATCGGCGCAACACGTATGCCTTATCCCCCACGTGAATCCGAAGACTTCTAGCGGCCAATGTGTAAAGAGGGCAGGTAACGCGATTGCCTGCCATGATGTTAAAACGCAAAATGAATCTACTTGCATCTTGTTCTCTTTTGCATGGCTTCAAAGTCTTATTCGTGCTCTTACTTCTTTTCTGAGGCTCCAGCGGTGTTTTAGTCTGTTCCTTATCAACTACTTGTAAGTAGGCGATACTATCTACTTTCTTTTTGCTACACGAGGTTAACCTACTTGCCCAAGTTAATTGCTCCTCCCGTGACACATAATGGGGTTGTGTTCATTCTTGCCGCTCCTGTGCTCTGCGCCAGTCCTGTCCTCGGCCAAAAGGACGGTGTCCAGTGGCCACGACCGCCAGTTGCCTCCTACTTGCCTACTCCTAGCTGAATACGCACGGCCTCTGACGATCGACTTATTCTTGCACGCACAGAAGTGGTCGGACCGCTTGATACCACTAGGGAGTTCGCCAGGAGATTGGGATGGGGAATGAATGACCGGGGGCTAAACTACCCTCTCTTGCTCTTTCAATCCACCTGCGTTACGGGCTGCTGATACTAGCGATCTCACGAGGCTGCTTAGACCCGTTTCACCAGGGAATCGATGGCCACACCTAGAAATTGCACTGCCAAACGGCGTGTGACGGGGCACACAGCACCTTGCACAGACGAAGTGCTTCAACAGAGCGTATGCTCTCAGTGAACAACAGTTCACGGTTCCCGGCCTAAGAGAACGGACTGCTACTTAGACGGTAGGTTAAAGACTGAATATATTTTATAGGTGAACTAGCTTTATCCATACAAACACTAAGTCATCTATAGTAAAAGCTATACGAACGTCCAGTGGTTGGCTCACATCCAACCGGTGCCATGTACCCTGGACACTGAAGAGTGACATCCGTCACTCTTTATGTAACCTGGGTACACACCGGCGTACCCCGTTACAAGGCGTCTGCTTCTTTTGTTGATCGTATTAGCTCGAGCAACCAATGCCTGCTGCTTCCGTGTTATGGCCGTCAACTTGTGCGCTGCACGTCCAATCTCGAAGTGAGCACCTATCGCTATCGTACACATGCACTAGAGCTCGGTGGGTTCACCGCCGATCCTTCCCGTCCGTCCGGGGCCGTTAATTGCTCCACTGGTTTCGACCTTCCGCTACTCTTGATATTCTGCCGTCTGTTAATCTTGGTCATCCCTCTGCAGCGCCCTTTCGAAGGTGTGCGATCTTCTGCAGTTGGCTTCACTTCGCGCGGGAGGGTCAACCCTTCCCACACAGACCCGTCGGTATCTTGCTGGCTCCTCGGTCCTCGCTGTCTTCACTGTCCTATCTGTCCTCATTGTCCTCTGTCCTAGCTGTCCTCGCTGCTGTAATCCTGATCTGTTCTGCTCTGTCCTCTGCTTTGATTCTGGTCTGTTGCTTGGCTTGAGTGAACGCCAACAGGATTTCATCCTATTACTACACTACAAAAGCCTCATGGGGCTCGTTTTACTAAAGACAAGATGGAAAACGAATCTTCTTTCCAGGTAGACGCGATCATCGAGTTCTGGCGAGTGTGCGTGCATTTGAACATCATGGTATTGTCTTCTTCGAGAAAGCGATCCATCAACTGGAACACACCGACAAATACCACGACTTGATCAGGCCCAGGATTATCACGGAAATCCCCAGTATCAGCAGCGAAAGTAAGCCGTGATAGCATCTAAGGTGGTGAACCAATAGACCTACAGGTTATAGCCAACTCTTCTTGGTCCGGGTTTTCATCATGCAGTTGCAGTTCTTCTGCATCTTCGCAACAAAAATGACCGGCGGACCCAGTCAAAGAAGGCTGTGCCTTCGTTCGTTTGGACATGATTGTTGTTGTGGAACAGCGGCAAAGAAAAATACGACAGGAATTTGTTGCGTTGTGTGTTCTTCGCACGTTTCGGGCTACATCAACATTTCCTAAGTACCCCACTCGTGCACAGCCGAACCCAATATCTCGCGTGCGAAGTTGAGCCCTAGTGTTGCTTGCTAGGGATCTGCGGGATCTTCAAGCAACTCGATGCTAAAATGCCGGTGTGACAGGAGCTTGTGATGATGGCGTGGATGTTACTGCTGCTTCACATTATCGTGCTCTTATACCTTCGTTCATGCATGCATTACCTCGTGCGTGCTTCGATTCAAATTTAAGCTTCATCGCAGCGGAGGAAGCCAAGGCTTGGCAAAAATCTGTGTGTACGCGCCCTCGAGCTGAAACAACATCTTCAGGTCCGTGCCGGTAAAAAGTAATGAGCGATGTATCGCGACGCTGTAGAGTCGGATCCGTGTCTGGCGAAACGGGTATTTTGCAAACACCGATCGAATGTTTCAAATCCTTGATGGAATACTCTTCCAAACTCGGATTGCAATCGCACAACCTCTGAAGTTCTCCACCTCGTCGCTCAAAGAGGGCGAGTCAATCTGAAGGATGTTGCTGACGATAACGAAATCGTAGCAAATATGGCATTGCATGATCAACGAATTCAAAGCGAGTGGAAGCCATACCAGGACTCAAATCGTACACGACGCACTCCACGAACAGCGTGAGTAGAACTCCGTTCAGAATCAACAGGAGCATGAAGCGGCGTACTATACGTTGTGGGACCGAATATTGAAGCGAACTCCTTTTTCCGCATCTGAGTTTGTTTGCTTGGTTGACCCCTCAATGCTGTTCACAATCTCCATTGCATTGTCGACATCCTCGATTTCACCTATGGTCATTAAAACGAAAGCCTTGCCGAGAACAGTCAGCGGTCGCATCCGTTGTTGCGCCTCGGGGCCGTTCTTATCGACGGGTAGTTTGTTGTGTTTTGGGCTCCAATGTAGTTTACGCGACATGTCGTGAACAGCGTTTAGGGTTAAGGGTAGTGCGGACCGTTGAAGGACAACCGCTCAACAATCGGGGGTTGGTGCGAGTGTTCAGGTAGATTCGTCTCAGAAGCTCATTTGCCGTCATATATATCCATGATAGACCCGCCTTACTTGCCTAATGCTCCACATAGGCCCGACGGCTGGATCGCGTCAGGTACCGGCAGCAATATAACGACCCGCGCATATCTGTGGAAAGAGGAGATAAGGTTGTCGATCTGCGCCGCATCCGGCCGACTCCCCTTCTTCAACTTCTTTCCGACTCACCCGAGAACAGAGACAACAAGGGTTCTAATTCGCCCATTTCACTGGGGATCCCTGCTGCTCAGAGCACTTTAATTTCGCTAGTGGTCCCCGCAGCCGATAGCACCCCCGTCTCGCAGGGAGGCCCCGTCGCCGAGAGCACCTCCATCTCGCAGGGAGGTCCCGTCATCCCGAGCACCGCGATCCCCGAGGGGGACTCCGTCATCCAGGAGGCCACTTCTGCTGACGTTGCTTTTTGCTACAATAAGGTTACCTTGGAATACGTTAAAGTCAGCGGTGGCGTCGTGGAGATTGGAGGCCTGCTGGGCTCCTTGTATACTTTCAAGGCATTGCGAGTGATGTGCACTCGCCTTGGCGTAAGTCACTACAAAACCGAAAGAAAGCTGAAATGTTCGAGTTGATCGTGCAGGAAAAAAAAGTGAATCACACTGCCTACAAGGATATCATTAAGAAAATGCGTGTCGCTCACAATATCTCGCTGCGGAAGAAAATTCAGTGTCTTTTCGGCCCGTGAACATTATTTTCTCCGACATGTACGCCGGGCGCTATGATGCATTGCCCCCCCCCCTCCTAACACACACACAGACACGCATGAAGACCTCGATGCTGGGTAATCGGCAGAGAACGTATTTTGGCGGACGTCGCTATCGCTTTTGCCGATGAAGCTAACGTCGAATTTGCGGCTCTCCTATCAAAATATTCATCCCGCGTTGGACCGCTGTGGAATTGATCCCTCAACTATTGTTCCGCATGATGCCGCCAGCCTGCTAGCAATGTGGAAGAAGTTGAAGTCGGACTACGCGACGCCAGTAGACAAGATCAAGCTGTCGGGGCACCATAACCCAGACTTCTTTGGGTTTTGTGGTGGTCGTTTCGACCTGTTGTACTTGGAGTTTTCCCTTGACGCGCGACCCCAGTTAACAGATGCAGCTGAGCAACTTTTATGCAGCGAGGTGTTCTACGAGAGTACAGGTAGTGGAAAGGCTCATCAAGAAGCGACGAGAAGGTTACTGAATCTACAACCAAACATCAGCGATCTGAAATCGCTGACTCAATCAGAAAATTGGTTGAGGTACGCGTGCAAGAAAATATTGCACAGGCGCGCCACACCAAGCTGAAGGAGTGGTTTGCAGTATGCGATCGCCTGCGCAATCTGCAGTGCCAGTCACGAGAAGAGGATGATCAGTTAGTTGCAGACGCTTTAGCTGCTGGGATTGAGTTTCTTATAGTGAAGAGAGACCAGCTAGCTACCAGCATTTAGACTTCGCATTAGATTGTGTTGTGGTCTGCTTAACACACAGCCAGAGATAAATGACACCATTTGAGAGCTGAAATCAGACACTCGGACACATTAATCGCTGGACTTTGGCTCGGTACGTAGCCAACATGGTATGCCACCCTTTGGATACCTCTGTGTGGGTCCGAATACTGACGATGGTCAATGCAATGGTTATGCAGCCGAGCAATAGCCACTACAGTTTTCGTAGCATTCAGTAACTTTACCTGGAGCGGCGACCGAATACGCCGCCACTTCGTCGTCATAAATCCAAATGTTTGTTCGATCTTGATTCGAGGTAAAAATTGTAGCTGTCGTTGGCAGGAACCGACGTCTGGGATCCGACAAAGGGGGTAAGCAGGTGTTCGGAGGGCACATAGCCACCATCATCAAGCATATAACGTCCGGAAGGATGCGAAGCGATATATTTACTCAGAGAGGTGCGTCGAAGTGCTCCGATGTCGCTCGATCCTTCGGGTGCTGCCACCGAAAAATAAATGAAGCGGCTTCTGTAGTCACAAACTGCTTGAACGTTGAGTCCCATCGCATAGTAGTGTCCGGAGAAGAACGAGCGCACGTTACCCGTCTCCGTAGTGCTTGGTGTCTTGATGCGCACAAGCATCCTGTCGATACAGCCCACACACCCGTCAAACACTCCCTCGTTAATGCATGTTGTAAAATCCGCCGCAGCCTTTTCGATAGCAGCTGTAGTCATAGGCAACTTGACATCTAGCTCGGAGCTACACAGGATAGCGTCAATGTCTCTATAAAGGCACCGGTAGAATGAGGGCACGCTGATGTGCCCTACCTCACATACATTCAGGTAGGATCCCCCAGCGAGCTAACGCAACGTGCAATGAAACACAACTTTGACCGATATCGGTGCCTGGCCGGTTCGGCTGGTAGACATCCTTCCATCGACGTCAAGGTGGGGATACAGCACGCTCAAAAGTCGCTCGAAGGCCTGCTCGTTCATGCGATTGCAGCGGTCGAATTTTTTTTCTCGGCGCAGGGTCTTCATATGAGACGACCAGACAAAGCGCTGGCAGACGTAGAAAACCTCTCAGGTGGCTAGTGACGTTGTAGCACCGGTCACGCATACAGCAAGGTCTTCTAGCAGCTCGCCGTCGCTGGCGTAGTCGCCATCAAAGCCGGCTTCCCCGCCTGGCTGCTGCATCCTGCGTCTGGGGACTTGAGTAATGGGACAAAGATATCGCTACAAATCCCTCTTCCCTCTACTTTCCTTCTCATCTTAGTAGAAAACTACCCCGACACCCAATACTACGCACAACCTGCACAACCAAAACTACCGTCGTAAAGAACGGCCCTGAGTATTCTGTTGTGTGACGATGCCGTGCAATCGAAACACAATTTGTTTACCTCTGCCCGAGCAACGCCGTTCCCCACCCGGTCCTGTCGAGGGAATTTCACAAACGGACAAGAACTATCAGTTGCTGAACGTCCATCAGAAGAATGGACAATCGATGTATAGGTAATCTACCCCACAGAAGGCAAAACCTACCTCATTTCCAGATTTGCGCTCCGATGGATCGAACCCCGAAGCCCTCAGACTGTGTGCTCAAATGTGCCGCGGCCGCTGTGAAGGGGGGGGGGGGTAACCCAGAATGAGCTCGCGAACGACGTTTGGAAGCCGGTGTGCGCGGAACTGAAGAGCACAACAATGCTCAATTCTAGTGATCGCTGCGCTGACGGACCTCGACAATCATATCTAAGCAGCTCAACCAAGCCCGAAAACGGTGTGGCGATGCAAGCAGTGACGAAGGCCTTGAAGCTGCTTCAACCAGTAGCCTGTGAGCTGCAGTTGTCAGTTCATGTAGGCGTGGCGCCAGCATCGCACACAGCTTAGAAGAATTCCTGTCCGCTAATATGTTTGTCGGCCAGAGCAATACCGGCTAGCAGTGCGAGGTTATCTAGTTCAAATCGTCGGACGACGAGGGCTCCGCACCATCTCATCGTCGTCTGTATGTGACTGACGAAGATATTGCTTTGGATTTAGATGACGCTAAGTCGCCATCGGCACCCAAATTAATGCGAGTATGGCCAACACAGGGGTTTCAGCTCCCAGAGCCACCAGCGCGACATCCAGTCATGAAAGCCTAGACCCAGGTGCTATCTAGGACCCGAATGACCAATGGAATATTTATGCGTTGCTGGATCGACCAAATTATGGTGGCCACATGTGTGATGAACAGAACCGATTTTGTGCGAGTTGGGTTTGGCGGCGTCGCTGTTGAAGGATGGCTTTGCAAAGGAAATGCCCCTGATCGACAAGTGAAAAGGCGAACACAACGCGCTGACTTTCACAGAGTTTAACAATTCCCATCAACCTTCGCAGCGTCTGTGTCGGTGTAGTTTTCATGCAATTCGTATTGCATGTCATGTCGTTGGAGACCCAGTAGTTGTTTTGCTGTCACTCATGCTGGATTTCGAAGAGACACATGGACCAAAGCAACATGGGATATCCAACGAAGACATTAAGCGGTTTCTGGTTTTGGTATTGAATCATCGAGCGCCTCTTGCCCGCAACGATTTTGATGTCAATAGGGCTCCTCAGTCACATAATAGCATTGACAACCTAGCGATTTGCAAGCTTGCAAGTGGCGTTTACGTCATCGGTGCTGGAGATTCCAGAAACATGAAACATTGTTTTGTTCTACGCGTCGGTGAGGACAAGACGGACAGATTTGTTTTCGATCGGTGGTACGAGGGGGGTGACGATGACGAATTCTACGACGAACCCCTGGCGACCCTAGGATGGATTCACCGCTGCTACTTCATCCGTCTAGTGGAGCGCGTTGGTAAAGTTCCGCGCACGCGAGTTGGAGCAAAGAAAAAGTAAACTGGGTTTTAGCGTTCCCTCAATCATTTTATATAAACTCGAACGTACGAAATCCACTTTACGGTACTTCACCCCCAGTTCAGTACTGTGGCATCCACTTTACTGTACTTTATTCCCATACCGTACTGTACCACCGTATCGTACCGTGCAAGTCGATACCGTATTATGCCGAACAGAACCGTGAACAAAATCGGCCACTCATTTATACTCGACCTTGGTATTGGATCACCACTACAGATTTTACGCCGACGATGAATAGTCGCTTCTGGGTGTATTATAGAGTTTAAGCTACAGCACGAAAACGACTTTCAGGACGAAAAAAAAACTCGTCTCGATCTTTCGTCACGAGTTCCCTTTTAGGGCGCTGAAGCTGACAACGCAACGAATCAAATCACTTCATAATCTCTACCCTCTCCATCAGTGCCAGCAAAATGGCAGAGAGTGACAGTTCTTCAAGCGACCTTCTCACTGCGGATCCACTGCGTCAGTTTAGCTAGCACAAGGCGAAGCCCCCTCGACGTCAGAGCAAGATAACACGGCGCAGCAACAGGTTGGCAGCTCCTACGACGAGGAAGAGAGCTGCGAGGAAGTTGACGAGCCCGAACAGCGCTCGCGCTTTAACGCCGCCATCGATAAGTCTCTCTTGGCTGAAGTCCTAGCTACACCTCCATTTGCTGTTGATCGTACAGCAGTAACGGGTGTGTGGAAAGGTGTTGCTAACCGGCTAAACGCAGCTTTGTCTGCAAACGTTAGCTTCCGTGCGTGTCGGGACCGTTCAAGCCTTCTACTTAGGAAATATTCGGTACGGAAGAAGCGTAACGAGGCTGCAAGTGGCACCAGCGAGGTGCACACGGACATGGACGACGTTCTCGAGCAGCTGCAGCAGCTCAAAGACGTAGCGACAGCTTAGCTGCGGGTTAAGAAGACCAGCGCCGCTTCTAAGACACAGGAGCTGGAAACCGCCGGGCAACGGCTGATGCAGGCAGCAGAGGAAAGGCAAAAAGGTTAAACCTACACTGTGATATGATCATCTAATTCAATGCACGATTTTATTAACGGAGTAGCTGAGAGGCTCGCTGGGGGTGGAAGCGGAAAATCGACCAAACCGATGCGTGTTCCAGGTCACTACAACACGCCCGAGAGTGGGACCCCGTGCGAATGACGTCGGGCAGCCCAAACGAAGCTTGCAAACGGCATAGTTGGCGGCGTGTAAATCGATAGAAGAACAGACAGGAATCATCGGTGACGTCGTCAAACTCGAATCGACCACGAGGTAGTGAAAAGCGTGGTTTAGACTCAGATAGCAGTACCAGCGCTCGATAGCGCAGCCTGGACGCCGCCTCCCAGTCACCGTGTAGCCGCTTCACGCGCGAAGCGTCCAGCATCTCCATCGCAACGCGGCGGTATTCGAGTATGTCGTCGCCGATGTTGGACTCCATCTTAGTTTTAGCTGTAGATTTGACACTGGCTTTACCTCTGATTCCGCTTCGTTGGAAAAAAGCGCATACGAAAGTTATCGTCACCAGGCAACGAAACGCAATATACAGCACGAAAAAATTATCAGAATTTCTCAGATTTTCATCAGAATTTCGTTTCGTTCCGAATTGCTTAAGCTCTCTATTGTTGGTAACTGGGAGACACAAAGCCTAAGAAGTATGCCAGGCCATAACAGCATCTATCGCTTGAAGACCGCCACCAACCATTCTGTTTGACAGAGTCTATCCAGTTTTTTATCTGCATCGGTGCGGGTGTGTAAGCAAAGAATTATTATCCAATTGACAATATAATGAATAACGCACCGGTATCAAGGTTTTTGAACTCGAGTAGAATTCAACTGAAGACGTCGATGAGTTCGTAGCGAACCTCCCGGTGAAGGACATAAGTGACTTACACAAAGATGATGCGGTGGCTAAGAACCTGCATGGAGCTATCCGAGGTAAGGAGAAATTGTAGTCGTAGAGAACGTTTAATTTCTAATTCTCAATTGTGCTGATTGGGTTATAAATATCACTCACCCAATGATCAAAACCCGGCTATGCTATTTGGACGCCCTGCTTCACGAGGCAAGCGAAGCTATGTATATGCACGTTGAAATTCATATTACAATGGAACAAAACAACACGTGTGGCGAAGAATCCTTGTGGAGCATGTCCAACAACGCTTCAAGCGAGAGCAGCAATTCAACACAGCACAGGCCTTGAGAGAGGCGATAGATGTCATTGACATGTTGACCCATGATCTGATGAACGGGTATGGATGGAAACCATGCCCATGCGATGACTGCAACTTCTACTACCGTTCGCCGGAATGACTTAGAGAACAACCATTCGACCTGGCCCCTAGCGAGTTACCCCGGAATCAATTTTATCGTCGTCTGCAGCAGTTGAATCCGCAGACGACGCCTCGACTTGAGAAAGTTTTCAATTCGCTATTGTGTCCGTTGCGCTATTTTCTACCGAGAGGATACGTCGAGGAGCTAGGCGCAGGTTTGGGTCCGTTGCTGCGAGCTATTATATTCGCGTAACATTGCATACTACAGAAGCATTGGTCCCCAATTCTTCCATCATGTCGCCATTCTCAGTGCGATGCTCAAGCGAAACGGCTATGCCATGAGAGCAAAAGTGATGCATCAAGACATTGCAGTCCGTGCAACCTCGATTATTAGAGCAGGTAGTCTTACTCACTGCGCATAACGTCGGTTGTATATCATCTGCAGCTGGATCAGCCCTCTCAGATTTGCTGTCTTGCGTTTCTCTAGCCCCAAAATCCTTTTTAATATGATCTACGCTTGCTCCGGTAAGTGTCCACCCACATGTTTCAACTATAGTGTCAAAACCAGCGACGGATCCCGCCCCAACGATATTCACCCTGTCCGTAGAATTCCCAGTAGCAAGTACGTCGTTTTCTCCACTTCCACAATATCTGTTATTCACCGAGCTAATCTCCATCGAGCAATGAACCAAATCATTTGCGACATCGTGTGCATTTAGTCCATTGTAGTACTCAACTAGTGCACGCTCACCCAAGATATAATCTTCTCCCTCAACACCGTCAGGATTCCGGCCGGGCCAAACATTGCTGGGGGCGTTGAAGACCACCCAGCACAGCGAAGGGCACGCCACGCCTCGACAAAAGATGCGCGATCTCCAGACACTGCACGCATCAAAGTTAGTACATATTCTTATTCGTGATAGCAACGCAGTTGTTACCAGTAGAAGGCGGCTTGCTTGGGAGTTGAGAGCTGCGTGTTTTTCGCTCTAGCTTTGAGAAAACCATCGCGCTACCCACTTGCCGGTGCTTTCCTTTTCGATCTATCACAGAATTGAGTTCCAGGACAAAGGAAGACCGTCGTTGAGCTTGATCATCTAGAGTGCAATGGAAGAACCAAATTGATTCAGATCCGACCCTTCGGCTACACGTACGGGCGACCACTCATTGTGTAGTTACCCATCAAGATGTCGGGCTCGGAGATCAATTGTAATAACAGTGCTATTCGCAGCTTCGTTTCAGGTCACGGACACCGAATAGTGACTCGCTACAGTATTATCAACTCAAAAATTTCCGAGGCCGTGAGTTTACCGACAGTTCTGTTCGAGATTCGATGGATAAATACAGCATTTCAGGCGAAAAATCACGTCCACCATATTGGTGAAAGTGTCGTCTCTCGTGGGGTTAGACAGTTTGTCGCGATACAAAAACACAGCGTGGAATTTGGTGAATCCTAGGGTGATCTGTGTAACATGATACTGACATTCTCTAATATTCCTACCCTTACTGAGGAATGTGAAGAAATTGGAGATGTTGAATATCGCGACTGGTCGTCTTTTCGTAGTCATAGGGAACTGCACATCGACTTATGCCCTGCGGAAGTAGAAGTTATCGAAAGCATGACTTTCTCACCAACAGCATCGCTGGATAAGGTTCCAGGCCTCTTTACTCACCCAGGTGGAAGCACAGCAACCAAATAACACCAGGACAGCAAGCAACACTTTGGAAGTTTGGCTAGTTCAAGCTTTTTTTGCATTTCTCCCGCTTTCACTGTGGAAACAAGTTGTGGTTTTTTTTAACGCTTATGCATCAGCTAGTGGGGGTTTGCCTGGCAAACCCATCCAGCTTGATGAGCTCATGAAGTTGCTTCGGATTTTATGGTACAGGACACCCATAGAAATATGTGAGATGCGATATTACTGGATAGATGATGAAGAGGCTAGTATTTTCCCCGAGGCTGGATCTACGTACTTGACAAAGATAATGTGTTGGCGGAGATTTGTTTACATTCGAAGCCATTTATCCTTCCTTTCGAAAGTGACTTGTGAAGAACTATAGCGTGATCTTGCCTCCAAAATTTGCCCGGTTATCACGATGTTGAAAAAGCGGTGTAGTCATTACGTGATTCCCGGTAGGAATGTGGCCGCCGATGAGGCTAGCATTGCCTGTCGCTCAAATATGCAAGACATATAATCGTCTACAACTCTCGCAAACCGACCTGAAAATATCATTTCAAATTATACGTGTGTTGCGGCTCAACTACATGGCTGGTTCTCAGCTTCAAGCTACATTGTTCTAGTGAACTAAAGATCGTCTTGCTAACGTGGTACCCGATTCCGAGGTCACTCGGCTTGCTGAGATAACGGAACAGTCCTCAAAGGTTCGAAAGCACGTCATTGAGGTCACAAGCGCACTAGAAGGTTCGAGGCGTGTCGAGAATACTGACAATTTTTATACGTCGTGCTTGTTGCTTGAAAGTTTACGAACATTTGGGTTGAACGGACGTGGAACAGTGCGTTCGTCATGTAAGCACTTTCCGCGCTGTACGATGATTCAGACCAATGATGAAATGACGAGAGGCGCAATGAAACAGGGTGTCTGTTTAGCGAAGCACATTGTGGCAGCTAGTTGGATTGACGGCTCAATTGTCAACGTTATCTCTAACGCGGACGATTCGGGCACGACTTCCGTTTATCGACGGATCAAAAAGTACAAGGCCATTTAAAGCCCCAACATGCGTTGGCGAGTACAACGCCGCTATGCAGGGCTTTGACCGCCATGACCAGCTCCGCGGTCGATTTTCATTAGCCGCCGGCCACTCCTTTAAAAAATGGTATAAGAAAATGGCAGTTGCAATGATAGATATCGCACGATGTAACGCGTACATCTGTCACCAACTAGCTTCCAAACTCGAGCTGATCGGAGCGAAGGACTTACTGGATGGAGATGAGGAAGGCTTTGTCCTTAGTGGGCGTGACAAACACAGATCATTTGTAGCAGATTGGTACGAGAAATGTTCGATGGATCTTGGAAAAAATCACTCGACGATAGTGATGGGATGCTGTTTACGGATACCAACACTGCATCAAGCGTTATCCCGATCAATACAGACAGGATTAGTGAGAGCATTGCAACTGAAAAGATCGTCCCTCTGTGTGTGGCAACTGAGTCGTGGTTAGCCTTCCAAGGCCGTAGCCGAGCAATGCGTGAGTGCACTGTTTGTCGGTTCAAAGGCAGAGTACCAACCCAGATATTGTTGTGAAGAACACAAGGTGGTGTTGTGCAAGCGCAAATATGAGGTAGACCGTACAAAATTGCATCTCTGTCAAGGGAAAACTGGGACGTGCTGGCAAAAGTATCATGGATACTATTTCCCAAACATCTTTACAACCCGGAAGGGCGTTTGATGCGAAGCTCGCAAATTTGTCAGGCCCAAGCTCCATTTCCCAAGCACAAGAAGAAACCCATCCAGACTGTTTAAACAACTCCAAACACGGAGAACATAGTACCATCACATTCTGAAATTCTATAGACGATGTCTAATGCGTTCAGCTTGTGCATGTTGCAGACGTACTTGATTTGTAAAATGACACATATTCTTGGATTCAATTGCAAATAAATATTCATGTTATTGTGTGTGGGATTACTATAACGATATCTCTAACGTCCGCATGGTGGTCAATGTCTATGGAGTGATCTTGTAACTCTGCTGCCAGCACTACGACATGATAGCATGCATCGATGAGAACATGTCAGCGTCAATCGCGCATGGGTTGAGCACTCGCACAAGTTCGTGCGAAGTGCACCTCCGTGGCACTGATGGTTGAATATCTCCGCCCTACCATAGGCACACATGGTAACGGTCGTACTGGCCGATCAGTCCATCTTCACTGCGACAATGCGTTGTTATTTCTCACGGGAATCGCACGTCACCATGGTGAAGTTCGCGGGTGCTTCGCAGCTCGCAGAAGTGACAGTCCTTGACACGTTGACGTGGTGGTCAGTGTTGAAAACCACGCTAGCTCGCAAAGGCGGTATAATTGCCAACACCGGGGAGCACACCGGCAACGACGCCGTCCGCGCTGACCCCTCAACGAGCCACCACTCCACGGACGCCAACACGTGCTACACCGATCGTATACTGTGTACGCATGGTGCTCAAGACGATAATCTTATCACCAGCAGACACAACTGAAAGCTGAAGGAGTTGTAAACGGAGACTTGATTCGATGGGGGGTATGCCGACCGCCATTGCGTGTGAAGCCAAATGGCGAGCGCGACGCGAGGCTGTGCGGCACGGCGGTTGATGAGGCAGGAGACCCGCTCTTGGACGCCGCACTCGCTGGTATTTATAGTTCCTGGGTGGGCCACGTCGTTACGTATCTACTGGTGTAGCTGGGACTCGCGCCGGATGACACGGAGACTGTGGTCGGCGACTTGTACCGCGAGTGGTCGTTGGACGGTGTGCAAGGCGATGGAGAGGACGACGAGACCATGAAACACCGTTGCGAGTTGCTGGAGGAATGGTTTGTGTGGTTGAACATGATACTGTAGTGAGTCTTCAAGCTAATAACACACTGCGAGGGAAGCTGGCGCTTCCCGGTGAACCCAAAGTCTATTGTGAGTCCTAGTATATCTATTCTCTAGTGTCCTTCCACTGCCAGGAACGGCCTGTTGGCCTGGAAGTGGTTTCCTAACTGCCAGCCCGGTATCGCATCTCATGCGATGCCCAGTGAGTGGGTGGAGGCTTTACCAAGAAGAACCCCTCCCCGCTATACTGCCCTCCCAAAGACTTCACCACTCAAGCATGCTTGCTTCGCACGATCCGTTGTGTGTCTGGTGGCAGCCGGACTGGTGGCCTTGACTTTGTATGTGTTTGTGCGGCGATGTTCTGAACGAACTGCCTGTTGTTCGTTGTCGTAGCGAACTGAGTCAAAACCATAGGAATGTCCTTGCTCAATTGTACTGCCGGTTCCCACGAATCGTCGATTAGCGCGAGGCCTTTCCAGCTAACAAGGACTTCGTAGTTCGTTTTGTCCTTGTTCCATCGAGCCTCTTTTAGCTCTTCAACCGACAGAATCAATCCCTGTGCGGCGATGTGGTTCCGCCGTTCTTCCGTGACTTGTAGTGCACTATCTGAATAATACTTGAGACGAGAAGAGTGTACGTCCGACACCTTCCCCGTCAACAAATGTCGAACAGCGAAATAATGTGAATCTGCTCGCACCACTTGATAGGGTCCTACCCAGGTAACCGGCAACTTATCATAGTGTTTTTGGTCTACACGCGATCTCAAAACATAGTCTACGACGTCGAAGTTAGGGCGATGGGCGTATTTCTGCATTCTTTTGTTTCGCACAGTCTGTCGTCCACGTCTCTTAATCATTGGCTTGTGCAGCGCGCGAATGCTTCTTCGTAATTGATCAAGCCACTTGCCAATAGCCTCCGGTTGCTCAGATATCTCCAGAATGTTTCGTTGTTTTGTATCCATGCAGAGCGCTAAAAGTGATGGAGCAGGCAATCCGCAAAACAATTCAATTGGAGCGTGGTTGCCGAGCGATGGAACAGGAGTATGGTTTAGACTGGATTGTGCCATGGGCACGAAGAATGTCCAGACGTCTGTGTCGACCTTGTACTCTAGGCATAGAACACGAAGAACTTGAATGACGTCGCGATTCGCTCGCTCAATACTCCCATTTGTCCACGGAGAGTATGCTACCGTGAAATCATGACGTGCTTTAAGGCGTCGGCAAAGTTCAGTCATCACTTCGTTGTGAAAGTGCGTGCCTTGGTCGCTAATCCATAGCGGCGGCAAGCCATACCAGCTGTACCAAGCTAGCATCGCTTCTACTACCACAGTGCTGGTTGGATTAGAGCAGGGTGTGAGCTCTCTGAAATGCGTTGCTTCGTCATTCAAGACTAGCATGTATTCGTATGCTTCAAGCTATCGCCTAGCGACAAAAAACTCAAAGTGCAAAGCTCCGTTGCGTTCATTCGTACGATAAGAAGGTCCCCATAGACGTTGAACAACGTTGGCACCTTTGACGTGCTTGCACATAAAGCAGGTGGAGAGGAAACGATCAGCATGAATGCGAAGCCGGTGCACCTCGAAGTGGCGGCTGACACTTTCGATCATTGCTTCACGTCCGTGGTGTCCCTGAGATCTGCAGTGTGCTACAACTAACAGTCTCAGGATGAGTGACTGAGCTTTGTCAGGTATCCACAATTTGTTTCCAACGAAACAGCCAGTCTCATCGTCACCAGTAGCTGAGCGGGGTTTTTCGTTCACATGTTGTTGCTGTACCACTCGAATTGCCGTACGAGTCGGCCATTCAAAATCGGGGTCGTCGAGAGGTTTAAATTGTATTGACTGAGACGGTGATGCATGCTGTCCCTCTTCCGTCGGGGCCCTCGGCTTGTTCTTGCCACGCCGGCATCTCTTTCGCTGTTTGGAAGGCCCTGTCGATTCCTCTCGGTTACGCTTTCTTAATCGCATGACGTTGAGAAGCACGACCGGTTCGTGATTTCCAGCCCACCTCGACAACATATCGGCCCAGACATTTGATTATCAGTCGATGTGCTCGATTTCGTATCGATACTCCATCAATTTTGTCGACCACCGAAGCAATTTACCTCGAATGTGCTTCTTTACTTCTTTGCCCGGAGCAAAGATGTACAGCAGATTGCGATGACCACAATAAAGCTTGAAGCCGGCAGGTCGAAGCAAGAGATAGCTGAGTTTATCACAGGCACAAATGATAGGATATGCTTCTTTCTCTAGGATACTAATGTTGCATTGTGACCCGGTAAAAGTGCCGCTCATACAGATCAAAAGCTCGTGATGTTGCTCATGTACTTCTTTGCCCGACTGCCACTGTGCCACCTGAGATACTGTAACAGACTATCCTGCATCGCTTGCATCTGTTAGCAGGCACACAGTCGATCCTTTTTTGGGAAATGACCAAGTCATACTTGTCCATAGCAAACTCTTCATTTCGTCGCACGAACATCTCTTGATGTCGTTCAGTTCAATTGCTATTCCACATGTCACGTGTTTAATGCGTTCGGATGCCCGTGAGAGCGCAGAATCCAACACGTCTTGCAGCGGGCGGGCCACTCGCGCGTAGTTTATTAGTGAGTCCCTCATTCAGTTCGTAGCACAGATAAACTGTCGTAGTTCGCCTGCTGTCTTTGGAAATGGCAACACCTGGAGGGCTTGGATCCTCTGTGGGTCGTGGTGCACGCTACTTCCAGTAATCAGCTTACCACACCAACGAACTTCCCGCTCGAACAAATTCGGCTTCTTCGGACTGATCTTAAACCCAAACAAACCCAGCAGTTCGAACAAGCGTTCAAGCTTCACTCGATAAGTAGTCACATCGTTGGCAAACAACAGCAGACCATCAAGCCAAACAAGAAGATGTTTGTGTAGCAATTCTTCTAACCACTTCTGAATGATCAACTGGAAAAGCAGTGCAGCGTCCGTACAGCCTTGAGACACACGGCGCGGGGTGTACACTTTGCGGTGTGTCATGTATGACAGCCATTCCTGGCATTCCTCCGCCAGTGCGATTTGCCAGTACCCCTTAATGAAATCAAAAAGCCCAAAAACCTGTGCGCCCTTCACATCTTCCAAGTATACGTGAAGGTCAGGCATTATCCCCACGATAGCTTCAAGCAAAGCGTTCACCGATTGGTAATCAGAGGTTTGTCGAAATTCGCCACCCCTCTTCTTCACCGAAAGCACCGGGCAGGCCCATCGGCTCTCCGTATTCTCGTAGATCCAGCCCAGCCGCTCTCACTCATCGTTGAAATCATCTAAGAATTGTCGGACCTTTGGTGGGTATCGCCGGGCCTTGCTACGATATGGCCGAGCACCAGGTTTAAGGCGGATCTTCATCGGCGGCACACGGGTCGGCGGGCCGTCGCCCAATTTCGACCTCCAGATGTCGAAACGAGTAGCAATCCTCCTGAGTGTGGGATCCAGCTCTTTTGGAAAGCCCTTGCTTACCGCTTGTTCAATCAAGTTCTCCACAGCAGCACGCAGTTCATCACTCATCTCCACACTAATACCAATTTGAGGCTCATTCACATCGTCAAATTCGTCACCTTATTCATTTTGTAAGGCATTGGCAACAAACAGGTCAAGTTGCCTCTGCACATCAATACCTAGCATCGTCAATACGTCATTGCCATGCAGAAATGCGTCTGTGTCACCACGAATGATTAAATATTTGACCGATTAGCGATACGAACACTACCAGCCACTGTCCGTAGTCTTATATGCAGGTCTCCAAGCATATCCACCTTAATCGGCTTTCCGTCAGCACCTTTGCATGTGAGCAGATCCTTCAGCCTCACTGCTCGTACCTCCGGCCAAGCCTTCACAAATTCTTCATACAGTCAAACCTGCTTACATGAGCCATGGTTGGTGACCCAACGCAGCTCTGGCTCATGTAAAATGGCCTCAGTTAAAATTATTATGTGGTACACACGAAGAAATCGTGCGTAGTTCGCTGACGCTTAGCCTTCATCGCAGTCTCCCGAACCAAAGCAGTGACTGCCACTAAAGATTTTCTTTCACTGTCTGTTTCCTCACCACATTGCAAAAGAAAAGCAGATAACTCAAGGCAGTGCCTCAAAGCTACAGCCGGCGTAACTGCTGGCTCGGTCTCCTCCTCCTCCTCCAACTCCTCGCTCACCACTTCTTCGTCCGCAATGATATCGGGCTCGTGCACATCTTCATTGTCGTCTACTGCTACATAATCACTGGCACTATTAATAATAGCACCCTCCCAACCCCGCATCATTGCTGTCAGCTCCTCCATTTCGTTGCCGCCCACAGCTTCAGCGTAATCGTTGGAAACACGGGCTCTTGGCATTGCTAATGGCAGGGCTTTGCTTCAGCTTGAGATGCACTTGGAGCTTCTGTTCGATTGTCAGACACGTGCGTGAACTCATGGATGCGGTGTCGGGGGAGTTGGGAGAGGGGGGGGGCTGCGTTTCTCGTGGCTCGGTTTCGGATAGTGAGCGGACCAAATGCGGAGCCTCGTGACTCAAATAAAACGGTTAGGTCACAATTCGTTGCCAGATAGTGTGGCTCATATACCATGTGTGCATATAAGCAGCAAGTATTCGAAAATCAAGTAAAAAAAAATGGTTCCACTAGATTTTGGATCTTATAAACTGCGGGGCTCAAATAGGGAGGATCATATAAACAGGTGTGACTGTAATTCGTCGTGCTTATACCGGACCTGTCTGCTCCGCTATCGGCACAGAAAGCCACCGAAA
The DNA here is from genome assembly GCA_024679135.1 of Phytophthora foliorum. NCBI lineage: Eukaryota > Oomycota > Peronosporomycetes > Peronosporales > Peronosporaceae > Phytophthora > Phytophthora foliorum. Next base: position 28,943 of record JAHWLE010000038.1, read on the forward strand.
AAGCGTCCTCCAACACTACCGATCGAGTATGTGTCGGCAAGCATTCACCAAGACGTCATAAATTTGGGGTGCCTTTCCGTTGAGGCTTGCCTGCTTCTTGCTACGCTCGGCGGTGTGACGTTCGTGGTCCTCCTTCGTTGCTGTCGGACAATCGTGGAGGTAGTGGACACCGCTACAATGGGAACATCCGTTTTTTTTAGTTCCTTTGCTTTTCGGTGGTTGATCCTTGGTTATGGTCTTCTCGACGTTCCACACCGCGACCTTTCTTGATCGCTTGTCAGAATTTTGTTGTTGCGAATCAGCATGACGCTTTTTGCTTTTAAACGGGAGCTGCTGGTCACGGGCCTTCGGTTTACGAACAGCTTGTCTGGCCCGATTCAAAGCACGGTCCTCGATTGCTTGCCCCAGCGCCTGCTGGTTGATCAGCTTCGACAACTTGAGTACACTCGTTTGTGCATCAGGAAAGGTACTCGGTTTCATTCTGCACCTTTCCCTTCAGCCTAGCCGGCAACGAGTTGACCAGAAGTTTACACTTCTTCTTAGCTCCTTTATCATCCTCGAAGAAACTAGACAGGCCATACTTCTTGATCAGTTTGTTGTAAAAGAGGATATAATCCGTCACACGCGATTGGATGTCAGTGTTGTCCCTGTTCATCTTCAACTCCTTCAAAAACAATTCATTCACGGGCGGCAATGCTTGGTTCTGGTAACTGTCGGTGATGGCGTGAATTTGCTCCAGCAGAAACTCATCCGTCAGATCGCTCTTAGAAACTCCCAACTCGCCTCACACAGTGCCGTCAGCAAGTCATCGTCAAACGAGCTTTTCACGCTCTCCAGAATAGCTCCGAGGTCCTCTTTCCCGTCCTTGCATCGCTCCTTCATGGCATCCACATACTCATTGCGCAGCTTCAGCCATTCAATCAGAACATCGCGAGAAGTGGACGACACCTTCGGCGCTGCCACCACAGCATATATTGGCAATGGCGCTCGGGTAACGCTCGACGAGTCTGGCGAGCTTTGACTTGCCAGAGTCTCGCTTGTCTGAGACGCTGAGTATCCGCTTGGGCCGCCAACACCTTAGTATCTACTGCTGTATTTGTCCATGGTCTCGAACAGCATGCTGTAGTCCTCCTTCCTTCCGTCTGTCTGTTGTAGTCGGGAGACCTCGCAACTAAACAATTCTTTGTAGTGGGTCTTCAAGCGAATAACACACTGCGAGGGAAGCTGGCGCTTCCCGGTGAACCCAAAGTCTATTGTGAGTCCTAGTATATCTATTCTCTAATGTCCTTCCACTGCCAGGCACGGCCGGTTGGCCTGGAAGTGGTTTCCTAACTGCCAGCCCGGTATCGCATCTCATGCGATGCCCAGTGAGTGGGTGGAGGCTTTACCAAGAAGAAACCCTCCCCACTATAGATACTAAGCGCCGTTCTTATATTTCTGCTCCCGCCTCCCGGGAGACAATTCTGCATTCCTATTGGCTAAAAGAAGAGAGCGTCGGATTTGCTGTCGTGCACGAATCTCCAGAGAATCTCCCGCTCCCGACATTTTTTTGTGTCGCCGGGAGTGGGACGAGTGGTGCTTGGCAGGCCCTCGAGTGCGCACGGATGGAGGAGCTAGAGCGCGTCGAAAGCGCAATGGAAGCGTACAAGAAGATGAGTGCCAACGCGCCGCGTGCTGACTGCAGGCGCCTAAAGTCGACGCCTGCGTCGAGCACCAAGGCATCCTATCTGGTCGCGCTGGGTGCCAGCTTGCTAGTGGAGGAAACAATTGAGGGGACTGGGGTTGTGCAGGACCCCTTCCAGCGCTCCCAACTTGACCGTAAGACAGTGGGTTGCGTCTTTAGGTTTCTAAACGTGCTCTTTTCTGATAGCTTCTGTCACGGGCTGTCGAGTTTAGGCGACGTCGCAACCCGCCAAGCGTTCGACACTCACACGACGGGGAGCACCTCTGACAACTGGAATGCAGTCACAGCTGCATACAATGACGAAGATAATGAAAGCTTAAACGCTCTATTACATGTGCGGGTGGAGTTCTCAAGTATTGACCCTGCAGCATTCAAACGCCACCACAGCAAGAAGCTGTAGTCAATGTGGAAACAGGTGACACGTGACTACCGTGAAGTCGACGCGCGTTTCACAAAGTCCGATAACAACGCAGCCTTCACTGCGTTCCACGGAGGCAGAATGGAGCTGTACTACCTGCACTTGTTGACGACCATCACGAAGCCAAATCTTCACGCTTGCGTTGTCCGGACGCTGCCGGAAGGCATCATGGCCGACTCGCTCCAAGGTGACATTTACCAGAGGGTGAAGCCCGCCAAAGCGACACCAGGGAAAAGCGGTAAGTATATTTTTGTGCAGCTGATAACCTGTACGAAATCTAACTGAGTTTTATGTTGTTTTTATTTTAATAGGCTCACGTGCTGATGGCGTAGTTGAAGTGCTTAAGGAGATTGCTGGTGATGTAGACAAGACCTTGTTGATGAAGAGGCACATTGTCTTTTTCTTTCTCATCCTATAGCGACGCTTGAAGCGTCTTGGGTGCATTAGCACCTCTGAAACGTACTTATCCCACACAAAGAGAGGGCCAGAGCGCTTCGCACACCGCTCATTCATCGCATTCATATAAACCAATGCCCATACACTTACCAATTCGGCCTCCTCGTCTGTCATTTGCACGCAATCCATCGCTAGCTGCAGCTCCGTTGTGTCCCCTGATCATCTTTGTGTGAGTGGAGACATACGACCGAGGAAATTATCATTTTTGAAAGGTTACATTATTTTCGGAGTTAGTATGAACAACATAACCCTCCAAAGTTTGGTTCTTATTTTGGGACTTTGGGACGCCTCCCGCCCGGGATTTCTCCAGGGAATATAAGAACGGGCCTAAGGCCGTGTTCGTGAGTAGCGTAATTACACCGAAAACATGCTTTTTGATGTTACAATCCTTAGGACATGATTCTTGGAGGAACACGTAAACGACGTTTCGTCGTCCGTGTGTTCGCAAACGAAATTCGTTTCAAGTCACAACAGATCACCTCGAACATGAAACCCAATGGACGGATCGGTGGAGCTCGTGCTGATTCTCGTCGCCATCGCATACGTTCCTGTGCTGTACGCATCGCGTCCCTCGCGCAAGGTGGAACACGCTAAAGCTATACGGAGGAAAGGGCTGGCGACTTCGTCTGGAGAGCGATTCTTTGAAGTTATTCACGCTTCAGGAAATCGCTTTCTTTTTCGAGATCACTTCCGCATGGATGCAGGTGCTTTCGATGCTCTTTTCGAGCGATGCCAACCATTTATTACTGACACGGTGCGCGATCAGCGCGAGGTTTTAGTCATCGCTATGCACTGGATTGGGACGGCTGCAACGTGCAGATCGCAGGAAGTATTGTTTGATTTATCGTACTCAACTGTGCATAAGTACCGAATGAGGAGCGTTCGCGCTACAGTACAGGCCCTTCATGACACGATGGTGATCCCGACTGAGGTTCCAGATTCCTTCAAGTCTAAGCACGCGTACTTTGACCAGGCCCTAGCTGCAATTGATGGCAGTCATTTCATAATCGAAGTATCTCTCGAGGATGCAGTTCGTTTTCGTAACCATAAAGGATTCATTAGCACCAACGTTTTGGTGTTTTGTGACTGGAAAATGAAGGTGTGCTTCACTTACGTCGGAGCAGAAGGAAGTGCGCATGATTCGACAATTTTGGACTGGTCTCGACTGATTGACCAAGTTCCCGCGCACTACTACGTACTTGCCGATGCTGGATATGGTCTAACTGACAAGGTGTTGACTCCTTTTCGTGGGACTAAATATCATCTGAAGGAGTGGGCTCACCGGCCGTCCGCCCGTCCACAAAATGCATGGGATCTGTTTAATCTACGCCATGCAAAGGTGCGAAATGTTGTCGAGCGGGTTATTTGCATATTGAAGCGCCAATTCAAAATACTTCGAACATGTATGGACTTCGAGTTGGCGACAGTCAAAATTGTGATTTCTGCTTGCGTTCTCGTACATAACGTTATTCGCGAGTACGACCCAAGTGACCTTGGTGTCAATTTTAGTCGGACGATCCGCTCGTCACGAGCAACGCAGCATGCTGAGCTAGACAATTCGCCGATTCCATTCGATTTTGAAAGCGGCACGGAGTGGAGATCTTGGATGGTGAACTTAACGTGGGCGGATTATTAAGATTTCCGAGAGGCTGACAATGAAAGTGCTCTACCTAGTGGAGATGAAGTGGATGGGTCTGAATATTGGTCTAGTTCTGATAGTGAGCGTGACAGCGATAGCAGCTGTGATATTGGAAGCGATATTGAGTGATGTTCAGCGTAAGAGATCGGCTTTGGGTGGGGTTGAAGCGGGAATTGCTACTCGGTATCGCCTCCAATAATCTCAGATGGTGCACCTTCAGTCAAATATTTTTTTTATTGTGACTGCGTGTAATTTGAGTTGCTTCTACTCCACTACCCCGACTTCTGCAGCAACTGTGATTATTCATCCTCCAGGAAATCAGTTAAGTGAGCCCATATGGCCTCTCAACAACCAAACATATGGCCCGTTGCCCCCTTCTTGCAGCACCCTTTGACTCTAACTTCGGATGCACGCCCATACTTCAGTCAGTCATATACCCATTTACTCGCGCACTAGAATCAAACAATTAGCGTTCAAGTACCCATTTCCTGCTTTCTCCTTGCAGAATAAAATATTAACGACGCTACATTAGAAAAAGGCAAGCATCAAAGTGCCGTATCATCCACCGTTCACACGTCCGCCTCCTCGATATCACCACCGTAACCCTCAGTCAGCTGATGGAAGAGCGTTGGAGCCGACTGCGCGTCGACAGTATCGTGCATCTCTTGCTGCATCTTGGACTGGAGGTAGACCTTCACCAAATTGACGAGCTCTCTCACTTCTTGAATACATTCGGTGTCGAAGCTCTTTCGCGATTTTGTTTTGCTGGATCGTCCTTTGGTTGCACCATCGCGAATGCGCTTGACGTTTTTAGTGGTGACTTGGTGGCGCGTAAAAACTAAGGTTTTGCTCTCCATCGGAATTGGCAGCTTCAGCTGCATCACCCGTAGATGTGTCCACATCTGCAACCACTTCCAAATCGCCCGAAGCCGTGCTCACGTCGTTCGACGACTTGATCTGCCTCGCAATACCTGATACGCTTTGTGCGTCTCCCCCAGTAGCCCGTAAATCACCTATTACAGCAGCGATTCCTTTAGCATATAATTACGCGCATGATTCAATCCGGTTACCGTTAAACCTGCCGTCATGCTGCAAATAATTGCGTGCTCAAAGCCCTTCTTTCGGAATTCCTTGACTTTTCCCGTTTGCGTCTTCGGCATTGACTTGAGCAATTTTTCCCAGACGTCGTCATCGAGAATAGACTTGTCTGTTCTAGGACGAACGCCACCGCCACTCAAACCTTTGACCTCCTTGTAGATGTAATGGGCCTACCTTGGCCCACTACCGGCTTACACGTGTGCGCACGTGTACGAGGAAGCGTAGGTCTAATACAATTAGATTCAGTATACTTGCGACCCGCAAGTATAGTTAAACCTATAGAGTACAAGCTAAAAGGTAGCTTTAAGGTAAAATTGAGAACTGTTATTGAAATTATGAACGGACTTTTCCCGAAACTGATATCTATTTCTAAAGGGTCTGCCAATGGATGGTTGGCAGCCCTGCTTGATTCTTATTGGTAGAAAGATGCTGCTTTCTACCAATGAATGTTTCCAAATGCATGGTGTTCCAAACACCAAGGTCCGCGAGTGACAGGACCGTCACTCACAACACTAACAGATATCCTGTCTGTTAGAGTTCTGCTGTGGCTGTGCCACAGCGCGTGTAACCCCGTTACAGTAGAGGTCACAGTCGCGCATGAGACGGTTGAATTTGGCCTTGTATTGAACTATTTGCACAAACCAAAGAGCAACAATGACATCAGAGTGTATGTTAGCGAGACACGAGCGGCAATCTAGAATTGTACCTTTCTCGAGCACTCTCTTGTGGTTTTCGTTGAGATATTTCGGCAAATCTTGCCATGCCGAGGGCGTAAGGCCCTTGTCGGTCGTCAGTGACGGGTTCTTGCGTGCCTCTATGTACATGTCGAGTAGGTCGAACTCTTCGCAAATCTTCCACGACGCACGTTGAGGCTTGTCCGTAGTGTTATCGCTTGCCATTGTTCGTTGTCAACTACTGCTCTGTTAGTTTGTCGGCAAACGGGAGAATGGCCAAGAAGAAAGCTGGCGGAAGCTCGACAAGATTCTTTTATTTTGCAAGGGGAAACATCTCGAAATAAGAACACCTGTGATACGAACACTATCTGCTAATATGCAACCAAACGTGTTTTCTGGCGAAAATCGGGGGGGGGGGGGGCCCTGTTTTTCAAAACCGGGCTCTAAACACCATTTTTGTGTGGTAACCACGTTTTGATGTTTTTGTGTTCGCGATGGTCATTTTGGCTGAAAACGTGATTATCACCACAAAGACATGTTTTACGAGCCATCGCGAACACGGCCTAAGTATAGGAGACCGCAACACGGCACGGTATTTGTGAGTGAAGGTCGTGGAGACACAATAACGAGAGCAAGCTTGGCGCTGCTTTCGAGGCTCTGATTCGTGCAAAATCAAGCAGCGGAGCCACGGTTGCCATGAATTTCACCATTGAACTCTCCCCCAAAATAAGGTGAGTTGCAACATAATATGTCAGTTTCACTATGAGGACGATTGACCGCCTGGCCGCCTTTTGGTAAATATTACTTAATGTATTTCTATGGTAACGAAAGGGTTGATTAAGTTTCCTCCTTTCAATGAGGCTGCATCTTTCCTTTACAAATTAGATTCGGTGAGGCAAAGCTTACAACAGCACTATTTCGGGGGGAGGGGGGAGGACCCAACCCTGCTTCGCGGTGAGTCCACAAATTAAAGCTAACATACAGCACGAAAGTGCTGTCCGGTTCAGACATTCAACGTCCGCCGTAAGCTCTTGAGCAGGAGTGAAGAAGTGCTGCACCAGCGTTTTCACGGTGTTGAGGTTGCCCGGCTCACATGCTACGAAGGGCAGCACGAAAGTTAGCCAGATCTTGACGACACGTTGGGAGGGCAAAGCTCATGATTGTGCCCTACCAATCTGTAAAGCCTGGCTGCCTCAGGTTCGATAACATATTGCGCTCCAGACGTCGCTGAAGAGTGGAGCGCTCTGCTCACTTGACAATCTCCACGATGGCAGGCGGATCACTCTTCCAGGTAGGCGAAACTGTCGAGTTTTGGCGAGTGCTCGTCCATCTCGGCATCCTGGCCTTCTGCCTCGTCCTCTTCGAGAAAGCACTCCATCAACTGGAACACAAATTCCCTCCCTCGCAAAAGTATCAACACATGCTCAAGAAAGTGTATCGAGAGCTCATGGTCCTGGGTTTGATCAGTCTTGGACTCAAGATCCTCAAGGAGAACCCTGATATCGACAGCTACAGCAAAACGATCATCGCGTTCCAAGTGGCGGACCTGATCATCTTCTTTCTGGCACTCGCCCTCATTTTGCAATCGACGGCCGTATTTCTACTGCTCCGCAACCAGCACGACAGGGCCGACCGCGCCGAACTCATCAGCACTCAAGATTTGGCCGATTTGGTTAACGATACAATGGACTCTAAGGAGGCTGAACCTTCGTTCGTCCAAACTGTTTTGTGCTGTGGGGTGGCGGCCAAAAAGAAAGCCAACGACAAGAGAATGATCGAACTACGGTTGCTACGGCGTTTATTCCTCCGTCGATTTGGACTGCCTCAGCTTTTCCCGTTCTCTAAGTACCTCAGTCGCGCTCAAGCTAACCAGATTTCTCACATGATTGAGGTTGAGCCGATGATGTGGGTCGTACTACTAATCGTGGCATGGGCAATCTGTGGATTGCTGTATCTACTTGAGGCGTTGGACGCCGACATGCCGGAGCGTGAGGAACTCGTTGAGGCATTCATGATTGTCGCGTGGATTCTGCTGCTGCTTCATCTCATTGTTTTCCTTTATTTGCGCTCGTGCGTTCTGTATCTCCTACGAACTGCGGCTTTCAGTGAGGATAAAACAATTCTCGTTGCAAACTTGAGCGCGATCGCGCAAGATGAAGCCAAGGCTTGGCAGAGTGAGGAAGCTGAAAAGGCCCTAGAAATCATGAACAGTATTCAGGAGCAGCACGAAGAACTCGAGTACCAACAAGTTCGAATCCGGAAGAAGAAAACATCCACACTCCAGTTCATCGCCGACTTTTTTAGCGACGAAGAGGGAAAGAGACCGGAGACTATCGGCGGCGTAGTTGATGGGTCACCAAACATCGACATTCGCTTCTTCTCCCTCAAGATGTGGCACGTCGCCGTCATGCTGTTATTGATCCTCAACGGATTTCTAATCACGCTGTTCGTGCAGTGCGTCGTGTACGATTTGGACGAGATCTATGAAGTTTTTGGTGCGCTACCGGCGGTACTGGTCCCGCTTCCGTTGGTGGTAAATGCGCTGTATTTTCAACGGCATATCTTCTACAGCTTTGTTGTTGTTAGCAACACGCTTTGCATCGATTCCCACACGCTCAGCGACGTGGTGGAGAACTTCAGCGAGGTGGTGCGATTGCGATCCGAGTTTGCGACCACTCTGCTCCAGCATCTTACACAACAGGAGCTTGACCTCTCTTATCTTCAGACCGAGTTGAAGGCGCGAGACACAACCGGCACCGGATTCATCGAGGTTGACGATCTTCGGGACGTGCTTTCGAAGTTTGGTTTCCGCCTTACGCGGTTCCGATTCAACAGCGTCATGAAGATGCTGTTTGAACTTGAAGGCACCACGGTCGCGTACACCCAGGTGATCCATTTGGTGTTGATGGCTCAGAATGAGCATATCTTTGAGAGGATATCGACAGCTCACCAGGCAGCGCACCCATTGCTGCGTCCAAGTGTGCTGGGCTACGATAATGTTGGACAGCCCAGCGTGCTATCTCAGTCGAACTACGATCTGTATGCCTCGACTCGGCAGCTTCCGTTGCTCGCCCAGCCCAGCATGGGAACAGAGCCCTGTCCAGACGATTTCCTAGGTGCTCCAATGAGCAGCTTTCTCCTACCGTCTCTCTCACAACGCGGTGGTAACCCATGCATGCAGGAGTCAGCAATGGTTCGCCCTAGCATCAGTTCTCAGACATTTCACGACATGTTCAATCTGCAGAGACTCTCGGATTCCCGAATACGCTCAAACACCAGCCACCTTTAGCTTTGCACGACGCAAAATATCGAGGTTGTAGTCTACCAATGCGCTCACAAGGTAAGCAGTATGAACCAATTCATACTCATTCCAGCAACAGTGTTCTGAAGCTACTGATGCATGGCGATAGTCGGCATTATAAAACGAGCTCCTCGAATTCGATTCACGTTATTTGTCTCACATCTGTGGTGTCCTAACGATGCTTTGAAGTAGAGGTGTTCGGATCCTCCTCGTCAATGACGTATTACTGGGATACTTTGAAGTAGAAGCGTCTCAAGCACCCTGTGTAGGGATCAATTTGAGGATTCCTTGCTTTTTTTCGGGGGTGCTGTCGTTGAAGTCGTTCGCGGGCCTATGCAAACTGAGCATAGCCATCTGGAGAGGATACACACGTTGAAAACTGTTCTTGGTGTCCAGCCTGGTGGACGTATTGACGAGCGAATTTTCGCGCGCAACATGCTTTCGCTTCACCTGATGACCGCATCTCAAGGACAACGTCTCTTCCAACGTAGGTACAGGGCTTTATGCACTGTACTGCCTCCGCTTGGATCGGTGAAGTATCCGCGCCATCAACTTGCAGAGCCTTGGGCGTCTCTACCCGAGCCATAATCTTGCCGACAACCACCTGTGTGCGCTTGGGTGGTTTCACGTGTTGTTCATTCCCGCGTGTTGCACTTTACATATTCCATACATGTACTGTTCAGACTTACGGGCTTCATCGATTGATTCGGTGAGGCAAAGCACAAATCGTATCGTGATGTGTCCGGCCTGCCTTTAGCGTCGGCTCCACAAACTGAAGCTGAAAAGGGTGCCAACAAAACCACGACGGGGCGTCAGCAAGATACAAAACAAGGCGCAACCAAAACGTACTCGACCAGATGCAAGTTTACTCGACCGGTCGCACCTAGTCGACTTGTACTGATCGATCGGATCTTCCATTAATGAAGGCATTTCGTAACGTAAGAAGTCCGGGTAAATGGGGTGGTCAGCGATGGAGACCCGTGCTACATGAGGGCCGAGAGGAAGCTTGCTCCAGCACAGAGGCAACTGGTGTTGCACGATGAATGGCTGGTGATGTTGAACAGGGGTCCTGACGAGGCCAGGCTGTGCTGAGTATGCTGACGCCTCAAAAACTTGGCAAAAAGTGTTTGTTCCACTAATAAAGCTTGACGCTCGTCGCGGCTATCCTTCGCGATGCAATGAAAGAGGCGATGCCTGTAAAACCTGAAACTTTAGGGATCATGGCCGCCACACACAAAGATACAGTCGAGGCAACAAGTCTTTTGCATCGTCCGCGTTAAATGCCTTCGGCACAGTTACTTGACCTTGCCCGGCTCATACCTACGAACAGCAATACGAAGAACAAGTCTGTCAACCGGATGCTCAAGTTTTAGGATCTTACGAGGGCGTGTGGGAAACGCTGCACAGCTCATGATTCCCTATAGTTCAGGGTTGGTCGTGGCTGTAATGCTTCGAAGTCCGATAATAAAGGACGTCGATAATGCTGTGCCGCTCGTCATCACGTTTTACGACATGAGCTCGTCGTGTGCGATGGTGGACTTGAGAGCTCACTTCCTATTTAGCGAGCGAGATGGCAGGCGGCTCTCTCTTCCAGGTAGGCGAGGATGTCGAGTTCTGGCGAGTGCTCGTCCATCTCGGCATCCTGGCCTTCTGCCTCGTCCTTTTCGAGAAAGCACTCCATCAACTGGAACACAAATTCCCTCCCTCGCAAAAGTATCAGCACATGCTCAAGAAAGTGTATCGAGAGCTCATGGTCCTGGGTTTGATCAGTCTCGGACTCAAGATCCTCAAGGAGAACCCTGACATCGACAGCTACAGCAAAACGATCATCGCGTTTCAAGTGGCAGACCTGACCATTTTTCTTCTGGCACTCGCCCTCATTTTGCAGTCGACGGCCGTATTTCTACTGCTCCGCAACCAGAACGACAGGGCAGAACGTGCCGAGCTGATCACGACACAGGACCTTGCCAACTCGGTCAACGCGGCCAAAAAGGCTGAAGAAGCCGGGCCGTCGTTCGTTCAAACGCTGTGCTGCTGTGGTAGGGCGGCCAAGAAGAGGGCCAACGAAAAGCAGCTCATCGAGTTGCGGCTCATTCGTCGCCTATTTCTTCGTCGCTTTGGGCTGCCACAGCTCTTCCCGTTCTCCAAGTACCTCAGTCGCGCTCAAGCTAACCAGATTTCCCACATGATCGAGGTCGAGCCATCCATGTGGGTGGTGCTTCTCATCGTTGCATGGTCTATCTGTGGACTGCTGGAAGTGCTCAAAACATTGGACACTGATTTGCCCGAGAGCCACGAGCTCGTCGAGGCCTTCATGATGATGGCGTGGGTGCTGCTGCTGCTCCATATCATGGTGTTCCTGTACTTCCGCTCGTGCATGCATGAACTTCTTCACGCTGCAGCCTTCAGCACTGACAAGACTACTCTCGTCTCAAACTTGAGCGCAATTGCTCATGAGGAGGCAATCGCCTGGCAGAATGAAGAGGCAGACAAGGCACTAGAAGTCATGAGCAGCATCCAGGAACACCACGAGGAGCTCGAGTACCGCCGCGTTCAAAGACAGCGAAAAAGAAACTCCACGTTCCAGCGTGTCGTGAACTACTTCAAAGACGACAAGGAAGTGGCGCGAGACAGCCTCAGTGGCATCATCGCTGGGTCACCTAGCCTTGAGTTCCGCTCATTCTCCCAGAAGGGCTGGCATGTCGGCGTCATGCTGCTCCTCATCCTCAATGGATTCCTCATCACGCTGTTCGTGCAGTGCGCCGTGTACGATCTGGATGATATTTATGAAGACTTTGGCACGCTGCCTGCAGTCATGGTGCCGCTCCCACTCGTAGTGAACGCCGTCTTCTTGCAGCGCCACATCTTCTACGACTTCGTCATCGTCAGTAACATACTCCGCATCGACTCGCACACGCTCTGCGACGTGGTGGAGAACTTCAGCGAGGTGGTGCGATTGCGGTCCGAGTTTGCGACCACACTGCTCCAGCATCTTACACAACAGGAGCTGGCCATATCGGACCTCCAGACCGAGCTGAAGGCGCGAGACACAACCGGCACCGGATTCATCGAGGTCGACGATCTTCGGGACGTGCTTTCGAAGTTTGGTTTCCGCCTTACGCGGTTCCGGTTCAACAGCGTCGTGAAGCTGCTTTTCGAGCTCCACGACACCGCGGTCGCCTACGGGCACGTGGTCCGTCTAGTGCTTATGGCTCAGAACGAAAACCTCTTCTACGAGACCATGTCGGTGCGTCACCAGCAGCCCCACCCATTGCTGCGTCCGAGTGTGATGATGTACGACGACCTGGGCCAGTCTAGCACGCGGTCGCAGTCCAACTACAACATCTTCAACTCAACGCGGCAGATGCCGGTGCTGGTGCAGCCCAGCATGGAGTCGGAGCCCTGCCCAGACGACTTTGTCACCGTCGCCATGGGGAGTGCCATCGTGCCATTGATCCCTCAGTGCAGCACCAACCCCGCTGCCTCACAGGTGCGTCCCAGTGTCAGCTCCCAGGCCCTCCACGACATGTTCAACCTGCAGAGATTGTCCGACCCCCACGTGCAACCGAACATCATGCGTCTCTAGCAACCGTCCAGTTCATCCGAGCGATCGTAGCTCATCTACATGGTCTCAAACTAAGAATGTATCATAAGTATCAACACAATTGAATCGTGAAACAACCAACGCAACAAGCTCAGTACATTGACGCAAAGTACTTACTTACGACATATCAATTGAAAACGGATACCCTGCAATAAAAGATACGCTCAAATGCATTTACAGAGTTACTTGTGACTGTATAAACCGATCCATCTACGAAACGTATTTTCCAAACAAATACCAATTGTCACCCCCCCCCCCTTCATGACGCTGTTCCTACTGGCAGTGCTGCTTGGGCTCTCATCCGTGGCTGCGCAGCCCGCGGGCACCCGCTATGAGCCTGCAACGGACGACAAGTACACGGTCGTGAGCCGCCTGGACGAGGACGCGTCCGTCGTGGCGGTCGTGCGTCGCAACGGGGTCCTCCACCTCCTCTACGACGAGACCATCATCGGGGCCGAGTTCGACGACCCCTATCTGCGCAAACAGACGGCCTTCCCGGGCTTCACCATCATGCAGTGCGCCGCATATTTGCGCGCCAAACCCACGCGGGCGGTGCAGATCGGACTGGGCATTGGCACGGTGCCCAGTTTTCTGCGAGAAATGGGCATTCCTACGGGTACAGTGTAGCATCTATCAATTGTTGCAAATTCGACTACTTAGTTTCTTTTTTGATATATTAGATGTGGTGGAGATCAGTGACGCGGTGGTGACTCAGGCAGCGGATTATTTCCAGTATGAACGGTGTCCGCCCCCCAAAAATGACGACGAGGAGATGGAGGAGAGATGTCCGAATGGAAAGACCTTTGTGATGGACGGACTCAAGTTTTTGGCTAGCAAACCGGCGGATGTAGGCGTTCAGACGGACCAGGAACACCCGTACGACCTGTTCATTGTGGACGTGTACACAGGCTGGAACCCCTTTGCGTTCTTTGTCCGAGAGGAAATGATGCACGTTCGAGACAACTGGCTCACAGCCGACGGCGTCCTGGTCATGAACTTTGTCGGGTACATGCAAGACCCGCGTGCGGTGGCGCCAAAGTCAATTTACCGCACGTTGCAGAGTGTGTTCAAGCACGTCAAGTGCTTCCGTGAGATGGAGGAGGAGGACGAGCCGGATGCCGCCAATATCGTCTTCTACGCCTCGGACAAGCCCTTTAGCTTCAACTTACCTAGTACACGCGAATATCGGAACCCGCCTGCGCACACTTACTTCTCTGTAAGTGCTTACCTGTTCTATTTGCTTGGGTTATGGGCTGACATTCTCGCTTTGTCCTCTTTTTGCTGCACGCATAGGTGGTCAAAAACTTCCCGAAATGGGAGGTACGATTCACTTCGATGTGATTTTAGTACTTGAAGTAGTAGTTTTTGTTGTGTCTTACTCCGTTGTCTCTTTATTGTAGATTTTCACGGAGTTGCAGGCTGATGTGGAGGTGGCAATCCACCAGGAAATGTCTGACGAAGAAGTGCGTTTCGTGTCGTCCAAAGATGACAGCTCAAAGGATGAAGACGCTCTTCTACCGCGTGTGCTAACGGAAGCTGACCACGGAGAGAAAGAGTTCCGTGAGATTCACGCCGAGACGCAGGCTCATATGCGCGAGCGAGTTTTGGAACAATTTCCACCTGCGCTTTGGGCCGAGTTCAAACAGAAGCAGAGCACAACGCCACCGCCGACGAGCGCGTAGGCGTCTCCTACAAGGGTGAACTTCCATTCACCAACGAGCGTTGCTGCATTGTGTGTGGGTTATAGAACATTTTGTTTGTGTGCAAGTTGGTCATGTCTGCTAACTACTAAATACCCCCTACCAGCGTCGCTGCATCTTCCAGGCAATGGCGCTTGGGCTTTCTGGCTGCTTCGCGTAAGTTTCTTCTTCCTCTTCTTCATCAGTACCTGGTCCCGTTGCTACAGTCTCGTGACTAGCAACTATGCCCTGAACAAGCTGCAGTTCCGTCGTTGGCAGCTCCAGGTAAGCGCCCAGTTCCTCGGACTCGCGCTGCAGCCGACGTGCCTTCTCGACATTCCACTCCTCAACCTCAAGTGTTTTTGTTGCCCGTAGCCATTGTGCAGCCTTGCTCACGCGCTCTGCGATCGTCAGCTGCATGAGCCGATACTCCTCCCGAGGAAACACAAATCCAGGCTCTTGACTTTTTACATCATCCAGCAGTGCTGCCAAGTGCGAGTACCGCGGGGCATGAGTATTCGGGCCGAGTACGAGATGGCATGCTCGTAAGCACCAGTGCATGGCCCCTAGCTGAGTCTGTGCTGTCTCCAGACCCACCTCCAGGTTTGTCACGCGCTCCATCAACCGCAAGACGGCGGCTTCTTGAGTCTTTACGTAGTCTGGCGTGGCATAAACTGCTGGCGAGAACTCTTGCAACGCAAAGTTGTGAACGAACGTGTTGACCTCGCTCTCGACACCCTTTACTGCGTGGACGTAAGCGAGCAATTCGTGAGCTCCCGGTGGACACGCCACTAGCTGGGTCTGCATCTGGTTCAGGAAGCTCTCCACTCTCGCAAGCGTCGGTCGTCGACCCATACACTCGCGACGCAGCAGCTTCTTGTCTAGATAGTAAAGGTTCTGTCGACGCGAGCAGCGTGGACAGCGGAATGCCTCAATACTGTCGAGCTCTCGCGGAGACAGATCGACGCACGCCGCATGATACCATTCATCGCAGAAGTCACAGCAGATCATGGGTGCTTGGTCGATTCCACGGCATACGCAAAAGACTTGCGGTGATGCATGATCTGTCGCGCGGTGACCTGCACGCTTCCGCTGAGGAGGGCGGCACGACGCACAGAAGAAGGAGTCCTTGGCTTGTCGTGGTAGCAACTCCGGCACACACTGTGGGTGGAAGTAGCGTTGGCAGTGTTGACAAGTCACTAGTTGGGCTCGCTCGCTGATAACCTGCTGGCAGACGCAATGCAATCGCGAATGCAGATGCTTGGTCTGTTCACTACTCAGCAGGTGCTGCTGTTGCACCTTATCCAGAGCACTCTGCAAAAATTGACCGAGAGGCAGATGACTATTCGACGGACGCAAGAACAGTGCATGAACGGCGTCGTACCAGCGTCGGCAGTCCTGCAGACGCGAGTGAACTTGTCGGCGCAACAGGGACGAGCCTGACACAAAATGCAGATCTGCTTGGGCATAGAAAACCTCCACATCTTCCAGCGAAGGTCGCTCGGCCATCGACCTGTAACTTGTCGGCGTGCCAGACCCCGAGACAACGTTCAAAATATGATGAGCACGTCGTTCCCATTGCTGGCATTTCTCAAGGCGATCCTCGAGCTCCCGCGTATTTGTTGGAGGAATGGGGAACGCCTTTGTTCGTCGAAGTAGCACCTCTAGCTCTTCCGTGCTCTTTGAACGGTCATGCAGCGCTTTGCCCACCTCCAATGCTTCGTCTTGGGTGGCTATCAACAGCTTTCGTAGGATCTCGCCATTCGCAATTCCACGAGCGTCACCTAGCTGGAGTTCGTCCACTTCAACTAGAACACGTTCAGCCTGTGTTTGAGTCGGTGCACCCATGGCAGCACTTCCTCGAATTCTCTCCACGATGGATGCAGCTAAAACGTTCACCCTGCAAAGAACTTCCAGGTAGCGCTGCGCACCTGCAAGTTGGCTCAGTAAACTACCACTAACATCGATCTCTTTTCGTGCACGAAGACGATCACGAACACCGGCGATTGCCGTACTGAGCTGACCAAAGCGCACGTTTTCGTGCAGTAACACGTTGGGAGCTCCCATCGATGGGATAAACGACGAAACATCGGCCGATGTCAATCTAAGCTGAGCTCTGCCGGTGGACTTGCTTAACAGGATAACCTCCGTCGATTTCAGCATCTCGGTAGCTGCCGTTCGTGTTGCACGCCATTCCACAGCGATCTCACGAACCTTTCCAACCGCTGCAGGCTCGATGATTAACTTCTCTGCATCCCCCAACATTGACTCAAACTCATCAATGCTCAAGCTTATTCCTCGAGTCTGCTTGTCTTCGAGGGCGCCAAGTAGCCGACTAGCGCGAGCATCCCAATGCCCAGCACCGGCTATCGAGAGTTCCAACGTATCCAAGAGCTCGCGATCTGCACCGCCGCAAGACTTGCCACGCGCTAACAAGCGCTTCAAGTCAAGAACCGTAGGTTTGGTCGCTGGAGGTTGGGCACCAGGCTCTCTTGTGCACCGAACGACGTCGTCGCACTCCTTGTTCCAGGCTTTGACGTCATTCAATCGGCTCCGAATGCTGGTTAGCATCTCTTCGAGACGTGCAGCTTCGAAGCGGTACAAGTACACAAAGTTTTCCGGATCCCTGCACTTGCACATGGTCGGATAGTGTTCCAAGCAACCAACAGTGGGGCCACCGCTACTACCATGTGGCGGGCGACACCTAGTGCAGACTACAGCCTGGAGATAGCAGTACTGCTTGCAGGTCACACAACGAAGACCCTCATTCTTGCCGGAACGGCCTGCCCACAGCACCATTCTGGTAGGTCGCATCGATGGCTCCGACATTTCCATCTTCATCTTCCTTGCACCCCTGACGCCACGTGCAGAACTACTGCTGTGAGAATTGGACGGTTTGTTGCAAGTCCGCGCCACCATGCTACGCCTTGTCGAAGAAGTTGACGAAGCTTCAGGATCAGTTGCACCAACAAGAACGCGATGTTGGTGCTTCTCAAAATCAGCCATCAGCTCGCGCTTTGACACATGCATCTCGGTGTTGCTGTCATCAACGCGTCTCTGGAACTCGCGATAATCCTCTAGCAATTGCTCAACCGCAGGAAGCAAAGACGACTCCGTGTGCTCAAAATCGAAGTCACTGCCGTCTACGAGAGTGTCGGCCAAAGTGCATACGAGCGCTTCGTGGCAGAACACCGGCAGTTTGCGGAACTGGCGATACTTTCGTAGGGACTTGGCACCCCACGGCAGCCAGTCAACGGTGGCGAAATTCACTGCCTCGGCGCAATTAAAGCCATTGTTGAAGCCAGCATGGTAAGCAGACGGAAATGTGACTATGAACTCGTTCGGCCGGTGCGTGGCACGATACACAGGCACACCGTGCTCTCGTAGCGTTTTGGGAGAGAACATCGTGACCAATTGCATGTGCAAGTCTGGTTGGCTGCCAAAAAGCTCTGGTGTAAGTTCCTTCATCGTGCGTTCCATCAGCTCCGCGCTGGCGCACGGAATGCCGTACCACGTCTTTGGTGCACCGCAGTGCAAGTAACTTGTGCTATAAAAGTTGTGGTCTTCCACGTGCCAGCAGAACGTCGAGAAGCACATTCCAGCGTACAACCACGGAATCATCACGCCTTTAATGTCTTCATCCAGGTGCTGAAGCACTGAACCGGGCAGCTTGGGCATGTTGTTCAAGTTCCAGTCATCCTGGGCGTAACGCTGCAGCAGCTCTTCCAGCGACTTCGCCGCGTCTGGGCTGTGGTTATCTCCTCCAGCTGCTGTTGACAGGGCTTCACGGAGCCCGTGCGAAAAAAACTCACTAAGCTGGCGAACGTAGTCACTCTTCGCCTTGCCGGTCAAGTTCTTCCAGCGCTTCGTAGCACTCCGTAAGGTCTTCATTTTCAAATCATGACGAGGAAATCCGCTACCGTTGGCACCAGTGTCCACATCGCTACCATACTGCACTTCAAGTCGCTGCTCGTGCATAGGAATGCTCAGCAACCTCCAGTACTCGCTTTCTAGGTCACGGTCACTTATCGCTGTATCCGGATTGGCATCTGATGGCAGCGAGAAGTAGTTTCGCTTCCAAGCATCGGCACGTTCCTTGTAATCCATCATGCTGATCTCAGCGCCCATATCGAAACCAAACTTTAGATTTGTCTTGCGTTTGTCCGGGTCCATTGCGTCCTCTACGCACTCCTTGCAATACCAGTCGCCCGAAGGAACTTCAGCCAACGGTTTGTCTAGACAGAAGAGATGCTGGCCGCTGTTGCAGCCGTCGCAAAGTAGCATCCTGTCCCAGCAATCTCCACGAAGGCAAACCTGACAAATCTCGCTATTGTACGCCAGCTCAGCCGCATTTGCATCCCAGCCGTTGGCGATGAGGATCTCCATAGTGGGCATCTCCACGTCGTCATTGGAGCCATCCTCTATGTATCGCACGGCGACGTGGGGCTTTTTCCCGCCAAACACGCGCTTCACTTCTGCTAGAATGGCACCTGAGCCTGGGAAGAACCGGTAGAATTTTTGTCCAGCATGAATTTCTGGTGCGCCAAGTCGCACGTTGCGGGTTTCCGAGGGTTTGAGCGCCTCTGGCTCGAGATCGTGTTGCCGAATCCTCCGTTTCTGATCCTTTTGTAGTCTCCCTGACTTCGGAGGAGTAGTTGAGAGGCTGTCATTCTCCTCACTGCTCGTGTGCTCGCCTTCGGAGAACAGCGTGCGCTTCACGCGCATACCTTCCTCTTCTGTTTCATTCTCATCTCGACTTGTAGGAAACGAGCGCTTCCTTCCGCTCAGCGTTCGAGGTCTAGACGATGGAGTCGCCTTGGTATCACCAGAGGCACTTGTCCCGGAAGGTGTGGCTTGCACTTCTTCGATCTTCACCTTGGTCTCTTTTGTGCCGCTGTTGTCGCTGCTCTCCTTGCTGTGCTGGTCCTTCTCGTAGGCAAGCAGCGTGGCCTCATAGTGTGCTTTATAGGTGCTACACAGTTCCTCTGATGGTTCGCTCGCCGCTTTCGTACGGCCCACGCGTCGCACGACCTGCTCCCACCGGTCACTTGCACAGACAGCGTCAAAGCCGCCGAGCGCAACAACGGTCTTGTACAGCAAACGCAGGTTGACCAGTTGGCCGTCGGCGCGCGGCAGCTCCTTCATGGGCTGGCCGCGTTGATACAGGAAGAGCCGCAGAGCCTCCACGAACTGGCCTTCTGCGCGCGAGTGGCCTTCAATGCAGTTGAGCTGCTGCACGCGCGTGCGGAAGCGAAACGTCTTTTCATTGATAGCAAATGGCGGCCGCCAGCCCTTGGGCGGCACAATCTTGCAGATGCCAGCCTGCATCCCGATGTGGCGGATGCTGCAGACAACAAAAAACACGAACAGCAAACACGTCAGCACCAAAGTCTCCTACGGGTTTTTCTTCTCCACCCATTGGCAAAATGGAGCGCCAGCACGAGACCCAAGTGCTGCCAACTGCAACATGGAGCTCTTGTGCTCGTCTACAGCCTTGGAGACCACCTCTTCTCAGACAGGCCGCGTCGGTTGGCATCAAGTCTCAACTCTTTGGCTGGCTGCTACTCTTCGGAGCTGGTTGCAATGACCTCAAAGCCCCCCCAAGCAGCTAGAACTGCTGAGAACGAAGCCTTGAAACGTGCTGGCCACGTCGAGAGGGCGGAGAAGAGGTGGTGGAGGAGACGCCGAATAAATTACCGCACCTGGAAATATATTTCAGCGGGTGCTGGAACTCCTCGGTCGTGGGGTAGAACACTGGGCAGGGCGGACAGATGTAGCCATCGGAGTCGCTTGCACTGGGGTCCCAATCCATCGCGTCGAGACTGGCTGGGCGGCTTCTTCCTCAAGGACGGCAAATGCGAGAGTGCAAAAATACTGGGCCAAGACGGCGCAGAAGCCTCCTACACACCGGTTGTTTCTAATATTTCATCAAACACGTGGAGGTGCACGTTTTGTCGCAGTATACAAAGTCAAGTAGAATTATCAGATCATCCGTGCCAAAACTGGGTTAGTAGTTACAAAAAGAAAGAGAACACGGTAGATCCTCAGCGATGGGTATTTTTATCGCTTCTCCGCGGTCAGATTCTAGGCAGCAGAAAAGCTGCTAAGAGCCCAGGATCGAGCGTACCGGCGGTCTTTTGACTGTATCGGATCTGACATGCTGTTTCTGCACTGTGTTTCACGGCATTGGGCATCGCTGGCTGAGGTGTCCGCCATATATGGGACAACTGCTGCTCATCTGTATTCAAATATGGAGGTAAACAGGTTTGCCAAAGCGCCGAGTTCGGCGGCGTCTGGAGCCGCTCCCTGCGTATTTCCAGGGCTGAAACTTTACATGCACACACTAGGGCGTCTTGGCTTCCTGGTGGTGGCGTGTGGGCGCTCAGCGGACGCTTGGCGGCGGCATACGCGTCGCGCCGAAGCTATTTCTCCCGGTGCAGTGCTCGTGCAGAATTTATTCGTGCTGGTGATGATTGCGATCGGGCGAACTGGACATAAAATCGAGTCGCGACACGAGCAAAAGCTCTTGCACTGGACTCGACTGGCGCTGCCAGCCAGCAGTGAAGTCACAGTTTCCTTACAATATGTAGTGGAGTGGACAAATATCTTTGTTTCTAGAGCAGCAGCAGCACTGCGACATACATTTGAGTTATCTTACTTCGGTCGGTTAGTGAGGATTTTGTGTTACGAGAGTGCAGGCGTCTGCAACGGTCTACGGAATTGATTGGAGTGCCTTTTGTTTGAGTTGGTGTCTAGGGATGCGGGAGCGACTTGCCTGTCATTAGCAAGACCAAGCTGAGGCTTTGCTGTCTGTACACTTGGGAGTGACGTACAGATCGAACAACCATATTTTTAGCCATTTCGTCCCACATTGCTCAACCAGACTGCTCCGTGCAATGTTTCAACAAGCAGCAACGAATACCCAAAGCCAGTCGGTCATCCAGCTCGCATCACAATTCTTATCATGATAACCTGCCTATTAATAACCAGTTTGTAATTCGACCCCTAATTAAGTGTTGCACCCGCCCTTAAGTAAGGGGTCCACTCCCACAATTCCAACCACACGTCATGGTGGAGAAGCGTCGGAGCGCCGCGGGCGACTCGCCGCAGCGCCGCAAGAAGTTGCACACGCCGCAGGAAGACGCGCAGCCCACGCACGTGGAGGCGGA
>JAHWLE010000039.1:0-25767 GCA_024679135.1 Phytophthora foliorum
CGTGTATGTTGATTGTCTGCCGGCCAAACTTGGCCATGAGATCGACCTTGCCGGGTTCCATGGTTGAATGATAGTGAAGCAACTCTGTTGAAAGGCGTGTATGCCTTCCTTGTCTTCGTAGCTGACGAGGGTTATTAATACTCTTAACTGTCTCTAACAAATTCCAGGCAACGATGAACGTGCACGTTCTAGAATCTGACCGTGACTATAACAGCTTCAAGGCTACCATCCAATCAATTAGTACCATCTGCTCGTTTCCGGGCCGGTCTAAAAAAAGTTGATGTCTTTGTGGCCGGGAGAGATAATTATCCATGGTATCGATTTAATTCTTCGCCATTTTAAACACAATATATGCGCTCACAAATAGTCCCATCAATCAACCCCACGAAGATTGCTTGTGTCACGTTTTGCATCATGTTGTTGAAGTGAATGGCACGGTAGTCGAAGGCGGTCGTGAACGTGTACCCCTCCTGGTAGTCACGCACCATACATGGGCAAGAGATCGGATAGCGTCGTCCGCTGGTGCCCCGCGCACGTCTACCTGTTGGCAAATAACCAGTATAGTCTGACTAAACAAAAGCATCACCCCATCGCAGTATTACTTACGGTATGCAGTTTTTTGCTTGGCTAGCTCCAGTTACCAGAACTGCGCAGGTTTTCGGTCCCACCACGCCAGACTATTTATCAAGGGGAAATTCCGTGTTACCGCCATGCGTACGGATCCACGCTGTACGCGTTTATATCTATCCATTAGGTAGATGCTCACCTGAGGAACAGATAAAATTGCTGCAAGATTGCAAATTACTGCTTAGGGTCCGGTGTTTGGGACAGCAGAGCGCTGAGTCTCCTGTACGCTACCTACGTCCTCCGTATGCCGTGCCCTGCCGTAGTATACCTCGAGTCTACATGGAGCCCACACCGCATGCATATATATATATATATCCAACGTCGAATCATGAATAACATGTTCAACGTTGTAAAAAAAGTGACGCAAGTCCAAATGGTCTCATGTACGTACCTCATGCAATAGGCTATATCTGCACGAAATGTCAAAAATAGTTTAGAGCCCCGCTTTTGAGACTTCACCTTGAGATTCTACGGGTTAGCCTGTTGCGGTTCCGAGATTAGATTACACCTTCATCAAACAAGAGAATCTGTATTCGCCATCGTACAAATAAAGAAATTTTGGTTAAGGAAAATGAGTGGAGTCTACGTGAGGTCATAGACAACATCACCTTGTTAGTGCATGTTGTATATGACTTCATTTGTTCTAAACGCCAATACAACGTACAAAACCTCGACATAACCGCACAAACACACAATAAATGGTCTGCCTGCAATATCACATAAACCTTGCAGTGCACTAACTAAGATTGGGTCAAGCCACGCTAAACTAATCTGTAGGTCACACCGCGAGTGAGGTGAACCATGACGTGTCTCGCGTGCTTCGAGCGGCAAGCCATACAACTGAGAACAAACCAATATGGGTTATTCGACACCAATCAATACCAGCGAATCGAGTCAGGGAATGAACCAGAATTTCAGCCAATTGCTAAACAGAACGTCATCTAAACTCAACTACATTAATCCCCCCCCCCACCTCGCCCCAATATGTCCCCAACGTATAACTGATCGATTGTTATGCCTCGCGAGGATTCCCAGCCGCTACTGGAGGACACGAAGATCTTCATAATCTTCACAAGCCAGCTTATACCGTGCGACGTGTGTGCGATGACAAGACAGCGTAAGATGAAATACAAGTTGCTGATGTGTTCCTCAGAGGTGTGATCGGCTGCTTCGCCGTATGACGTGTGTCCTTGGCTAGAAAAAGTGCCGACGTGCAACGAACTGAATCGTGTGACGATTTTAGAGACTGGCACCCACGAAATGTTCGTGAAAGACCCACGCAAACCCAAGATGACGCCGCGACTGCACCAATCTGGAACCCCAAGTCATCACCAGCGTCGGCGATGACGTGCCCACCGAACTGTTGGAGCCGATAAGTGAGGGTAGCTACCGTGTAGCGTCGAGATCCAAAGCCCGAACATAGTCAAGCGGGTCCTCCAAACCGAGAGGAGCTGCTCGCTTAGCGATTCCGGTCCATTCACGACTACAGCGATTTTCTCCGGCGGTGTCGAGACCTTAATAGGTCGAGCCGTATTACGACGAGTGTCCCGTCGCGCAGAAGATTCAAATGTCACGGCAATCCAAGCTGTTGGAACCACAAAGTGTTCTCGGCCCGGTTAGCGCCGAACAGCTCCGTGGGGGCCCTCATATGTGTCCACGATGACGGCGCAGACCTTCGAGAGCCGGCTCCCAATCTCCCACGTGCTTTGATCCTCTGGATAACCACGACACTTCACTAGATACTGGTAGTGGCTGATACGCCCGTGGCGCTTCAGCATCCTCTCGACGTTGAAGTAGAGTGCACCCTCATTATCAATCAGTGGGAACGGGGGACGCGACAGACTTGCCGACTGATTGGGACGCCCCGCGTCATACATCGTTGTACTCCTCGACGACTGGCGCCAACTCAAGGCGACTGAGAAGAACTACCATGTATACGACAAAGAGCGTATCGATATGAAGTACACGGTGGTGGAGTTTAGGGTGCATTTGTTTGTCAGTATATCCGTTGCAATCTACACAGAGCATGCATCCTCGTGGACTGCTACGCCATCGCCCCACCTCTCTCAGCGCATGGCGCGGTGGATCTCTTTCTTCGCGGAACACAACTTCATGGTGGAGTACGACCCGGGAAAGAAGAATGCCCTCGCGGACGAGCTATCCCGACGCCCGGACTATGAACTGGCGCCCGTTGCGTATCTCGAGTCTCCGTGCTATGAGCTGCTACGCAAGGCGTACGCCGAGGATGGAAATCTTGCAGATCTTGTAGCTTCACGGAAGACTCCGGAAGCGGCTCTGATGCTCACTGCTCGGCAACGCTCGCGGTTCCACTGCTACGCGTTTTCTGATGGTGTACTCTACTACCAAGTAAACGATGGTGAGGAGCCCTGAATCGTCGTTCCCAACGACGAGGACTTGCGTCATCGGATCCTCTACGAGACACGTGATGCGCCGCTCAGTGATCATCTAGGTTGCGAGAAGGCGTATACGTCGGTGACGCGCAACTTCTGGTGGCCCCACATGTAAAAATGTGTCCCTATGTATGTGCAGATATGTGAGGCGTGTCAACGTGTGAAGCTCGCCCCATCGTCGTCTGCTCCCTTGATGAGTTTGCCGGTGCCGGCCGACTGTTGGCACTCCGTGAGCATGGTCGACACTTCGCCCGTCGTCTCGGTACGTGATCAGATATGCCCACGGCGGACCATCGGTAGTCAGACAGTCAGAACGAGCGGGTGAACGGCGTGCTGCGCATCATCAGTGCTGAAGAAACCACAAAGTGGAGCACGCTGCTGGCTCAAGTGGAGTTTGCGCTCAATAATACGGTGCATTCGTCGGCTGGTTTCACCCCCTTTTTACGTGAACGGGGCTGCGGCATCTGTGGCCGCCGCTGTCGATGCCACCGCCTATCGAATTTGAGTCGGATTTGAGTGAGGGGAGGCTATCGCCGAAGATCCGTGTGACCTCAAAGGCCTGAGTCCGTCCGTCAAACGGAACCTTCTAGCGTCCATTGCGACGGAGAAGTGGTAAGACAACGTGTCAGTGACGCTATGGTGGCAGCCCAAGACACACAGAAGGAACCCAGTGCTCGTCAAGGGCGCGACACGATATGGTTGCGAAATTTCCCACTGCTGTACTCGACTGCCCTCTTCGATGTTTTGATAGGCTGAGTGGAGAAAGATCCTGTATGGCGTCAGCGTGTGACACATGGAGAGTGACTGTTGAGAACGAAGTAGACTGGAAGTAGAGCTAAAGATGGGCCCACAGGTCGGGAGGTGTCCACTAGACCTCAGTTTGTGAGATTAGAACACACCCTGTCCGGACCGCCGATTCCTTCACACCAGCCCAACCTTAGGTATACAAGTGCACTCGGTGAACGCAACCCGAGTAGCAGCCGGCCTTGGCTTGGCATAAGTACCAAGCAGCACCCATCAAGATACTCCCAAAACAGCACTCCCGCAAACAAGCATGCCGAACTACCAAGACTGGTCCTGACACCACAAGGCCTGTACAAGTCTCCCTTATGATGACTGACTGAGTGAGATCACTGGATGATGAATACTCTTGATGAGATCACTAAATCGTATAATCACTCGTCAGGATGAAGATGTACTACATAGAAGATGTTCAAGAATCACGAAGACACCCTGAATGAGACCAAGGCCTCTTCAGAGTCGCTTCCATAATATCTTTCCATGGAAGTGTACGCAGACATCACTGTCATCACGAGATTTGTGACTCTGTATACACAGTTAACCCCCCAAACGCGAGAGCCTGTATCAGACACGTTAACGGATTTATATGTATTTTTTGTATCGGACTATACAAAGTTTAAGTCAACGAGGGTTAGGCACATGACACGAATCTCTTTCCGCTGTTACATAGGCGTGTCTCCCCCTAATTTTATAATTTCACAAAAATAAGATGTCAAAGGACTTGCAGTTGCGCGTGAGATCAGCATCAACAATTACAGGTAATTTTGGTGGCCACTCATTTCCCCCTCATTTCAGAATCCCCCCGCCGCGCGCAGATGTCTGGATTTCAAGCTCGATGGAGGGAATTAAGGCGGGACGGATGGGCCTCGAAGCCCCTAACCGGATTGTCGAATGATTACACGTATCTAATGGCAGGAAAGACCAAGAAAGACGTGCACGGTGTGGATTTCTTCGTCGGCGAGAATGAGCTGATGAAATATTTGGATCGCGTCGACATTGGTGCGTTTTCTTATGACTGTGAATACTGCAAACCTGCGACTGATGCGTGTCGTGTTATTATATGCGTTCCGGTCAGAACAGGCGAAGACAGCTAGAGACAAAGCGGCTTGATCGAATACTTTGGACGGTACGCCCCTCCTACTGTGTATGTACACGCTATCGCTCTAACGCTGTCGTGTCTTCTGCAGGCAGCAGCGTTCCGCCGCATATGACGATGATGAGTATCTTGGGGTCAGTGAACCCGATCCCGTCGTAGAGGATGCTATTGCTTCCCCAGACATGCATTTTGAGCCATCTCTTCTCGAGGCGGTTGGAGGGATTAGCGAAATCGCGCGCGGTAGTGTGCACCCGGATGTGTTCAAGGATATGAAGTTCAACGGATGGAGCCACCCCGCCTATCAGGCACCATTTCCATACATGGAGGAGCCATATGACACACGGCCAGACAATTGGATGAGGGAGGACTATCCTAGCCTCTACAATGGAGTACATGGGCCTACCGCTGAAGCGCTGACTGCTGCTTCAACCGCACTAGGAGCATTCTTTTTGTTTGCTCCGCCGCTGATGTGGGAGAAAATTGCAGGCGAGAGTGACGACTACTTCATGGAGAATCTGGACGCACGTGAGGCAGCCCAACACGCAAAGCAGCAAGTTCGCCACCGAAAGCACCCTGATTTCCAAGTGCAGTCGCCCGACCAGATCAAGAATGTTCTCTTGCTGCACGTGATATCTCTGGCAGAGAGTTCTGCGTATTCATTGGACTACTGATTGCTAAACAATTGCGCCAAACAAGGAAGAGTTTGAGAATCACTGGAAGACAACTGACAAGGGGGCCATCCCTCGTGGTTGCTTCAACCAGTTCATGACTAGAGACCGGTTTGCACACCTATCACGCAACATGCACTTCAGCAGCAATGCTGACGCTTGAGCAGCCACAGACCGTGCGCGGAAACTAAGACCTGTCATTGATGTACTCCAAGACACGTTTCAGAAGAACTTCATTCCGCCACCCGTGATGGCTTTCGATGGAATCATGCTTCCATCAAGGTCGACGTTCAATCGCATGCGGGTGTTTATGAAGGACAAACCCCACAAGTGGGGGGCAAAGCTCTTTATGCTGTGCTGTTCCCAGACCACGTACTGTATCCGGTAAGAATGACGAGCGTGCCTTCGGGCATGCTCATTTTTTTTGGTTCTAACTTAGCTTATCGTGTCTGCTACATCCCAACGCTTTCTTTTATCATGTATGGTACAGCTTTGAAGTCTACTGTGGCAAACATCAACTGCACGACAACAGCACCTCCCTGACGCAAACCCCGGTCCTGCCGCAGTCGTTAGAAACCTCCGTCATGTGTTTGGTGCCACTGGGCCTCACGACTTCCGTCTAATCGTCACGGATCGATTTTATACATCCGTCGTCTTGGCGATGCAGTTGCTGACGATGGAGTTGTGTCAACTGCAACCGAACGACTGGCAGCAAATGCTACAACATCGCGGGCTGCATCCGACGCCAACGGAGAGTCGAGAAGCCAACTCTAGGCATGTGCCAATGCAGACAGATGAGTGGCGGAAAGGAAATGCTAGCCAGGCTAGAAAGCGCCGCCAGCAGGCTAGCAAGGTATGTTCGGTACTCAAGGCAGAAGGAGAAGCGCGTGGAGGCGAGACAACGTTTTTCTGTGGTGAATGCAAGCTGAAAACGGCATATAAACATGCGCAAGCGGCTCGTGTGCTCCTTTGTAACAAGGTGAAATACTCCAGCAACGGCATGGCTACCTCCTGCTTCGAAATTTGGCACAAACACTGGAAAAACGGCACATCGATCCCCCAGGCGTGCAGCAAGCGCAAGATTCGCGCGCGCAAGCCTGCGCGGTCTTCCGGTGGAAGTGATGAAGACAACGGAGAAGGTGCGGCGTCCAGCACTGATTCCGGAAGTGACGGCACACACCAACAAAAGCGCGCGCGTGGCGGTGGTGACGGCAACTAGTCCAGCCTCTGGCTCTAATTTTGACTTGATTTGAATATACTTCGATCGGCGGCGTATACCAGGTGTTTCGAGTCTCTAAATTTTGACAAATTCCTGGACCGTCTTGATTATGACGGACGCTGTCCTTGTTTTTTTTTTGTACGTGGTGGACATGTTTAGGACCGTATCGTGTATTCAGAGTGCACATTACGACGGCGAATACGTGATAACGCTGCTGGAACGGTGCGTGATTAGGGTCATGTCCCGATTTTGGCAGGTACACGTTTGGGTGTATTTTGGATATAATATGGGTGCACATCCTGGGGATAAATAATAACGTGTATAGGTTTTAGGAAAATAGGCGCAACCAAAAGGCCTCGCGTTGGGGGGGGGTTAACAACTGATGAGTGTGCTCGTTCGAAGTTCGACGTCAACTACTCCCACAGTGAATCCAAGTCAAACCAGATCGTGCATGCCAATGTATGATAATACAGACAAATGAGAGGATAGCGAAGCAAGATAACAAAAAACAGAGAACTAGACACGCGGCTTCACCCCAGCGGGGATTCAACGACGTTTAGTGCCATGTGGAAGGCAAGCTGCCCGGACCAATCCCCGGGGGGCCAAATCGAAGGATGTTCGAAGCCTCACCGGAAACACAAGTCCGGTTGTGTGACCCCCCCCCCCCCAAGTATCTAGCCCAGTCAGAGCTCAGGTCAACAGCTCGTGTTTCTGGGTTGATCCGCCTGTTCCATTTCCAAGTTGCGTGCTCGCTCTCACGAGTGAGCATCGTTTTCATATTACCCTGCGGTGCTAGGTGGTTGTAGTAGCCTCCCCTAGGACTTGATTGATTGAAAGCTGTGTGAAAGGAAGTGTATTGTGTGTGTGAAGGTTGTCCCTTATTGAGTGGGGATGGTGCGCGTCAGTGAGAACTCATCCAGGATCTTCGATTGAAGGGGAGTCGTTTCCGTATTTTACACCCTCTTATAGTTGGTACCCTGTGATTCTTCTTAAGATAGGATAGGCCTCGACAAAGGAGATGTCGTACAAGGTGCACCGACAAGCTGAAACGGCTGCGCTCAATCATATTGGTGCTCACAGCAAGGCCAAGACACATGTTGGACGCGGTTCAGGTGCTCGTATGGCAGACTTAGGCGGGCCGAGTGAGTCCCAAATTTGCCGGTGCGCGTACAGGACTTCGAGAGATTTACGAGCGTCGTCGGCCGAGTTACCTGACTGACTATATGGTCAATGCATTGAAGATCACATCACAGGTGCTTCTTCAAAATAGTTGACCCATTCAAACAGGCGAAGTCAAAACGCCACGCAATCATCGTGAAACCACGCGACCCAAGTTCGCGAAGGTCTTCTTAATTGCCGAAATGGAAGAGTTGGCTGCCCTCAAGGCAAATGGCATTCTTGAAGAAATACCGAACAAGGAGATGTCGAAAGATGCTTGCGCCATCAACACAATGTGGATGTGCGCACTAAACCCGACCACCAAGGATACGTGATTCACGTCATGGCGAGACATGTGGCGCTAGGGAACTATCAGCGGCCTGAGATTGACATTCACGAGACGTTCGCACCAGTTGCACGAATTCCATATTTTCGTTTGCTACGGGCACTAGCTGCTGATCTTCATTTGTCTGCCTATGGAGGTGATATCAACACCGCATATCTTAATGCGTGACTTGGCATCCCGCAGTACGTGAAGCCAATTCAAGGTTTTGCATGTGAGATTGATGGTCACAAGTACGTGGTGAAGCAGGCACTGTGGGAATTGCGACAATCTAAACGCGAGTGGAATTCAGAGCTTCATCAGTGGATGGTGAGCCGCGGATTTCTAAGATCCGTAACGGAATCATGCTTGCGCTACAAATTTTTGGGGTGATAGAATCGCCGATGTGCTAATCTAAATCGACGACATCCTTATGGTAATAAACTAAGATACGTTCAAGGTAAAGCTCACAGTAGAAAATAATGGTGATCATAATCGTGTTTGGTCACGTCGGATGAACCATGTTAGGTCACGTGACCAAAGTCACTTGGTCATGTGCAACAATCGCTAGCAAAGTAAAGCGAATAAATGGTAATGTATTTAATGTTGGTAAATTGACTATTTGTGGATTCTTGCGGTAGTTCATCGTCGTGAAATGACTGTAACATTGCTGGAAATGACAGCGGTAGTGATGACTCGGACTCCTAGTTGTCCGGCGGCTAGTTGGACTTGTTGTACGACACTTGCATCGGTTACAAAGAGGAAGATAAGGCTGACAAAGTGTAGCCGATTGAAACACTGGGTCGACAGTGTAAGGGCAGAGTGCCTAGTGTCTTAAATCTCGGACCCTATTGCGCTCCATTGCGCGTATATACCACTGAAGGCGCTGTACATTCACACGACCTTCGTGGTTGAGATGGCTGATGGGTTCAATAGTGTTTGCCCACTGCAATTCGGCGCCCATTTCTACATCCTCATTGTATAACCAGCGAACAATACACTCATAGCGATAACGTCGTGCCGGATCCTCTTCTGCAGTCTTCACTTCTACGGGCACGTCGTCCGGGATTACGTGAACCGTTGGTTGTATTGGAGCCATCGCTGCTGGCTGCGAGACCTCATGTGGGGTTTGAAGTGATGTGTTGTCTTGGACTGGATGCTGAGCATGAGGCGCGTTTATTGCTCGCTGCTGGTCGTCCATCTCTGTAGATTGGATTGTTTCATCTTGTAGAATATCTTCAGCGTGGGCAGGGCCGTCGTCTTCATTCGGTGGGTAATGATCCACGAGACAAGGATATGCTCGAACCACGTCAGCTCGATTTATATGACCCGGTGGTACTCGTAAAAACTCTCTTATCCGACGGCGGACGTCACCATCTGCAACCCACGACACATGAAGGCCACTCGAAGCGCGTCCATCGCGCTGCCTTCCATGGTAACTCCTTCGGGCCACATTCCGCGACACTGACGGCGAAACTAAGTACCAGACAGCATTTTTAGCCCGCAATTTAGGACGTTAGACCAGAAATTCGAGAACAGGCCCGTGTCAATTTCTTTCAGTCCAAAGGCTTAAGCATCGTACCAAATTTTGCGGATCTTTAAATACAATAAATATCTTTAAATACAAAACCACAAGACAACAACAGGGAGGCACATTATGGTATATTTGCGCATTGGAGAGGGATGGATCACATGACGTACATGTACTATGGTGCGGCATTTGCTCACCAAGTCAGGTGCGGCGTTTGTTCGCCAAGTCAGGTGCGGCGTAAGCTCACCAAGTCAGGTTCGGCGATTGCTCACCAAATCAGGTGCGGCGCCCGCTCACCAAGCCAAATGCCGCGTTTGCTCACCAAGCCAGGTGCGGCGTTATAGTACTCGGCGTTCTCGACGATGGCACCGTTGGCCTTACAGTTGCCCGTGCTTGGGTGAAAGCTGGGAGATGTCCGAGCTGGCGAGCACCAGCAGCATCTTGAGGCGATGGAGAAGGCTACATTATTATTGAAAAGTGGGTGAAATAGGCGAAAGCTGCGCTTAGGTCCGTAAGTGGAGCTCCAGCAGTGAATGGTGCTCGGTAGCATCCCCAGCAGCACTCATTACTATACAGTTCTAGAAGATTTAGTGCTATATCAGCTAACATGGGTGGAGTATTTATGCCATCCAGCATAAATATGTAAGTAACAGGAAGTACATCCGACTTTGCCTGTGACATAATCCTGCGGCCCTGGATATTTTGACCGGTGCAAAAATCCCGAGGTGGCGTAATTATGCGGACTGGCATAACTGCAGCCATGTAGGAACTGCATCTATTCGTAGTTGCTCTATACGGCGTAGCTATCAATGGAAAAGTACAACGAGTTCATGTAGACCAACGTAAGTGTGAATCTAGAGTCTATCAATAGTTAAGTGTCTGGCCGTCGAACTTCAATTTATACAATTACTTAGCTTACGTATTCACCATTAAGGTATGCGCGTTCATCAAGCTGTCTGGGTTTTCGCTGCAGCTCATGGTAATGACTACGCGCGAAGTTATGTAAAGGAATGCAGTACCTTTCCTGACAGCTTCCGCAAGGTGAAGGACTCCAATTGTCTACTTCGTCGAGGTGGCGTTCGTCTACGCACTATGTGGTTGGCTTTGACGGACGCGGAACGAGAGCGCCTTATGCTTGATACACCAGACATATCGTTCCCTCGGGGTTCGACGGGGATATTGGATGAGCGAACTGTTGGCGCAGGCAAACGCAAAAACGGTGGGAAGGATCTATCCAACAAGATCATGTCAGCAGCAACACCGGCAGAGATCGCTGACATACCGCCAGCCAAACAATCAAAACACGTGCAAGCCCAAGCAGCGCGAGCGCATTATCGCAACGTCGTTAGCAAGGAGTATCTTCTAAAGCTGCACACGAATTACAATCAAGGAAGTTTGGCCGGTGTAATTGAGTGCTTCGCTACAAGTATTCAACACGCGATCCTGCATTCAAGAGCGAAAACCAACGTCAAAACAGCAGACGAAGCCTTTTCAGCAGTAGCTACTCGGGTTACTGATGAAGCATTTGCTTTGTCGAGAAGGCCAATACAAAAGGGTCCTCGTCAGTTCCTTCACCTAGAACGGGATCTCCTTCGTCATTCAGATCATACCCGAAAGTAAAAGGGCGTGAAGGCATCTAAATTCTCTCCATACGGTGCGTCTTTCGAGAGAGTGATAACGTCGTCAAGAGAATCGGAGTGGTGTAACTTGGACTTCTTGTAGTTGTATACGCAGATTGGTATTGTTTGCAGGTCGGTATAGTTGCTTGTGTTTAGCGAAAACTGATCGATCAACTCATTTAAAATTCGGTTGGGGGTCGTCGATTTTTCTGCCATCTTGCAAGCCTCGTATTTCATTACGCACGTGAAGGGCTCTGATGAGGCGACCCGATTTGTGTAGAATGCTGACCATGCTCGTAAAAGTCGTAAATGTCGGTTTGAAGACAGCACAGCATCTTTATCCAGTATGTACAATCCTTGCCTTGATCCCAGCATGTCGTCAAAGCACAGTACCACATTTTGTAGCGCATTTTATGGTCATCGTACTTTGAGGGACAAACGGAGCAGCTTTTTTTTTAGGTTGGCGTAGGCAAGAAGGGAGCGCAGTGTGTCTAGTTGCTCTTCAGCTGCTCGCTCACCTTGTACACGAGCCGTATGCTGCCAGGCGTATTCGAACGACATTTACTTGGCATACGCACTGATCGCGAATTGCGCAGTAACACCAAAGGATTGGCGTCCAGACTTAAACGCAAAACCACCAACGGCGATGGTGCTACGCTTCTATCGATAGCAGTACGCTCTGTGTTCTCCGTCTAAATCATACGAAAGGGATAGGATTAGTTCCTGAAGCAGCTCGGATCAGCTTATACGGTCGAAGATTATTTAAAAGGCATTTATTTGAGGAGTTAGATATTCAATTCATAAATACAGTTGTTAGTTTAGTTGTAAGGACCCATGGTTTAGATCCAATGTCTTCTTTTCATCTAGAACTTCGCCGACAAGGCCGAGGCGCTCAAGGCCTATGTCCAAAATTTGGACAAACGCCTTCTTCACTAGCGGCTTGTACACCTTGATAAAAAGCCGTCGTCATGAGAGATGTGAACCGTATTGTCCGCCGTTGCTGACTCCTCCACGGCAGCTACCACCGGCTTGACAGTCCAGCAGTCTTGGCGTCCTACGAACTTGCGTATATGCCCGAAGCCCCTGTCACATGAGTTCTTCGTGTGACCTTTCACGAAGAACTTGTAGTCGGCACGCTTCAACACCCCCATGTGAACGTGTGCAGTAAGAACTTGATGACCAGATTTAATTTTGTTCTGGCCTCCGCAGTTGGCAGCATAGACAACCGGTTTCTTATTACCGCCCAGGACGATGACAGTCTCGATGAAGTGGTGCAGCGCGGCGTTGGTCTGGTCACTGCCCTTCCCGCTCACAGTCTCGTCATAGACGTAGTTAGTCTGCATGTTCTCATTTTCGTCGTAGATACCGAACACGTTTACTGCAACAAGAGAACAGAAGTACCACTGTGACGACGTCGATGGTAATTTTATCATCTCGGACGCGAGCCGTGTAGCGCTGAATGGTGAGCGGCGTCACGTCAAGACAGCTTGCGAACGACGGGTGGCACACGGCCCCAACGAAGGGCAGATAGTAGTTGAACGTTTCTCGCTTGCCGTTGCCGTGCCGACGGCCCACAGTGTCGGTCTGCAAGATCAATCCCAATATCGTGTAAATGCTTGTCACTCTCTCGGACGTTGACATCTGCGATATCGAGCAGACCAGGCTCTCCAACTCTTTTGCCTTACCCTGGAGGCAGCGACGCTCACACACGTCAGTTTGAACGAGGCTCAAACCTTATGATGGACATTCATCCCCGTCAGATTGATACTAATGTCCTCTACCACATGATCGTCATCTTCGCTCACACTCTCAGCCCTCACCTCCCCGTTGCCATCTGCAGAGTCAACGTCGCTCCAGACTTCGTCGTTGCTGTCGTCAAGATCTTCATTTTCCGACCCTTCAACTGAGCAGACGCCTTCAACGCCCACTGCAGCAGACAAATGCGGTGATGTGGCTCGCAACTGCTGCTGCTGGGGTGTGGCATCTTCCTGCTGCAGCTCATGCTGCTGAGGCAAAGCAGCGGGCCCCCGCTTTTGCTGCTGCTGCTGGGATGTACCAACGGGCTGTTGGCCGGGGGTGAGCTCTGGGCTTCCATGGCAACGGTGGCGTAGGTCTTGTTACCGTATTTGATATTTCCTACATCAAAGCTTTCTCCTAAATAATACCAAGTGGTAGCCAATCAAACGTCCTATAAAGACCATATCACTAGTTGATATCTCCTTAATGACAGGCACTGATGTCCCAAAGCCAAGCCAGACATTTTGCAAAGAGCGAGCGGAATGCCGTGCTCCCCAGGCCACTGGCCTGGCTAGCGTCAAAGCACGACGATGACTGGTAAGGGGAAGCCCCCCAAGAAATTCCACAGAGTTGCGGTCTTCTACCGCTTCAAACTGGAGGTCATCGGTTCTGCGTCAGTTTGAATTCTCAAACACAAAATCGGCCGTTTCTCAAAACTTCAATTAATTATGAAAAAGGAAGGACAACATTGGAGGTGATTATCTCGATAATTCTAAATGGTGGAGAAGTATCATTTTGTTCGACGCCGTCTATAATGACGAGCATGGTTCGCGTCCAGTATGCCAAGCGAGCATCCAGCAATGCAACCCGACCGATATAACCGAGTCCTGTCTGTCCGTCCGTCTGTACGTCCTGTATCCGTCTTCTTGCCTTCTCCGACCTTTTTGCATGCGGTGCGGTCCTTACCCATACTGCGTCCACCTGTCCAACCGCCTGCCACCCCCGTCCTGACTGCAAAATTATGCCCGAAAATACAAAAATGACCGAGCGTGTCGCTTTATTATCAAACCTAAGTGGACATAATCGAACTTATACGAAAACTCATTACACAACTCGACACTCGAGCGGCGGCGGAGCGAGGAAGCGAGCGGACGTCACGGCGTGTAGCGAACCAAGGAGCGACCGACAGCTGCAGCAGACCTAGCCAGTGTACGTATAGGTATATATATTTATAATAAACCACTTTACGGTTTCGGGAGTTCCGCCTGTTGGGATAGCTGGTACCTTCAGGGCAGTACGAGGATATATTGGCATAGAATTGGGGGTGGACTGGTGCTCATTTAGGGGTCCTAGCGACTCTTATCTGGGAGGCCCTGGGTTGTTGTTGTGGGCCGCCATACTTGCACCACGACCATATTGTCGAGACACCCAGCGGCCGCGTAGACGCCGGACAGTCGCTCTGAAGCCACAACATTGCTAATGTATTATTTGTATCCGATTTGATTATTGGGTATGAAAAAACTATAGTACTGTGGATTTTGTGCACTATATCCGTTACCTTCCTTTGTAAGGGTGTTTTAAATACTCTTCTAGGATAAGAAAGACTGCAGCTGGCCCCCGTCGCCGTACTAAGGATAACCCTCCCGCACATTTGCTCTTCGGAACCGGGCCGAGTCGCTTGGAACAGTGACTTGAGGGCTTATGGCTTACCTTTTGCATTAGCAATTCGAACCGCTTACCCCGTATGAACAATCCATTATAGAGCGGCCTTATGCTTCTCGGTTGAAGTGTCTGCGGCACCTACAACGACTCGATTAGTAGTGGAACATGGTCAATTGCAAGCGAAATGGTCTGCAATTTCTAAATTTCGACTGGGTCGCGGTTTTTACGATCCATCGATGCCTACGATGTCAATGGAAGTTCCAACCAAAAACCAAAATACCCCAACAGCCGACTCCTAACCCCTTTACAACCAAAACGGATAATTGCCTAAGCTGGATAAGCTTAGTCGCATTAAGTAGGCGCTTGTCCACGGTCACCAAAGGAAGTGGCCACAACACGTGTGGTGTTTTCAAGGATTGCACTGCGTTAGGGAAAAAGGGTTCATCGTGTTTGCCCGACTGGGGACGTGGAGTGGTGGGTTGAGTTCGAGGAGAATTGCCGAATGAACTCTTTCTACTGCTTTGATAGCTACCTATCGTTGTTTTCCTAACTGCTACCTCGTGCCATCCGAAAAAGGCCGCTTCCGTTGGCGGTCGCACCTTATCAACGGAAGCGCATCAAGTTGTCGCTTCAGCACCCAAATAAAAACCCGCCGCTGCATCTCCAAAGGTATTGAGAGGTGGCCCAAAAGAGCGAGTTGTGCTTTAAGGAGGTAACAGAGGAGGTGAGGGAACAAAAGAAAAGAAATAAAGGGTTGGCTCAGAAGATCGGCTATATGAGGCGTTTTACTATCATTTGAGCTGTGATTCGCAACTGGGATATGAGGCTGTGGCCGATTCTAGTGTATGCGGTTTTGATGTTTCGCGGTATTTGGCGGGTATCGACGTCGCTCTGTCGAGTGGTAGGTGGCGTTCAAGTGGCTGGGGATCGGGGCGGATAATATGCCTGGGATGAATGGGTGTGAGTTGATGCTTTCCGTCCGTGCCTTATGTTTGCGTTTTTAGGGTATAGACCGATGTTTTGAAAAGGCTGCTTAAATCAATAACTAATTCACAATGCTGTGTAGGTACGTCGAGACGCGATGGCAAGAAAGCGCAAGTACACGAGCGAAGACGAAGTGAAGGAGCGTACGCTGCACCAGAAGGAGCCGAAACCCCGGCCGCGAAGAAGAGGCGTCTTGCTAATCTCAGATCTGCAATGAGCCGCTTTCGAAAGCAGGAGAGAGCGACAACGACCTCGAATGCGATGGCAGGGGTAACAGCGGGTATATCGGCGTTACATGTCCTAGGGGGTCATTCTGCTTCAGTCGCCTCCGGGGCGGCTACGTTTGCTCCTCCAGCAGTAGACACCAATCTGGTGAGTGAGGATCCCTTAGCTGCAACAACCCCGATACAACCGACGCGGAGTCTGTATCCAGCTGTTCAGGGTCCTTCCGGATCTTCAGTGTTTGCGGTGGGGGGTCTCTCTTGCCCAGTTCCCAGTCGGTACGGACGCTTCACATTCGCGACAAGGAAGGCTATCGCGAGCAGACATGACTCCGTCACAGCTACAGCGAGTGCGCGAGGCGGATAGAGTCCGAAATCAGCGTCAGCGAGCAAGCCGTTGTGAGTCATGGTGCGAGAAGCTGCACGTATCTGATCTCGCCGTGCCACTATTCCCAATGTGCATGCCCTGCGTACACGCGCAATCGATGCCACTGCAACAAGCATCCGCCGAGTGGGTCTCTCCGATGAGGAACTTAGGGTTGAGCGAAATTAAAATGCCGTGGCACATAGGGAGCAGCGTGCCCTCGTGATGGAAGAGGAACGCCAAGCAACTAGGGATGAGGACAATTCGTCTCAGAGTCAACGCAGACAAGCAATGGCAGACGATGACCGGGAGGCGGTACGAGATCGCAATGCCGAGGAACACAGAACACGAAGAGGTGCCTTGAATGAGGACCAAGTCGAGTAGCGGCGAGAATGGGAGCGCTATCCGAGGAGATCTCGCCAGTACAAGATGGGCCTAGCGTATCATAAAGATTTTGACCAAGAAACAGTACCGGGTGGCCGTCACTACTTTTCAAAATATTTGGATGGCGACCGCGAAAACGAGCGAGTTTGTCCACGTTGCAACACCTGGAAATTTCCTTAGGAGACCCCCGCAAGCTGCTGTCGAAAGGGTTTAGTGACAGTTTCGCCGTCGCGGAAAGCTCCGTCGGAGTTATTAGAGAACTCTAGTTTCTGGACGAACTCAGTGCCCTTGGAACATCGCCGCCTATTCCAAAAATATTATTCCAAAGTCAAAATTTAAACTTTAGTATACTGGAATATCACAAATATGCAAATCCCAGTCACACACAGCGAACTGAGGCTCATGGTCACAGCCATGTTGGTGATGGGGATACCGCTTCCTGGTGTCATCCGGCATTTGATATGCTACGTCTGCACGAAGTGGCTTCAGGACGACCCGCCGCTACTAGCTGGTCGATTCTCTCTGAACGATATCGACGCCAATACTTGCAGACGTCGTTTTCGCTTTCTACCCGATGAAATTGAGCTCCTGGATACCTGCCCTCATTTATATACACCGATCAAAACTGTCCTGTGTCAAGCAAAGAAGCACTGTGCCTCCTTCTACGTCGGATCGCATACCCTAGCTGGTTGAAGGATCTTGAAGAAGAGTTTGGGCGTAAAGAGTGCGTGTTGTGTTCCGCAATCAACACCTTGGTTCTCATTTTTGGCATCCTCTTCAGCGACAGAATCAACCAAAGTGTCAGATTTGTCGACTTGGTCGCCGACGCTTTCTTCTTTGGTATGATCTTCTTTGTCGGCAGCTTCTGCACGAGCTTGAACTTGTCAACTAGCTTTGATTCAAACGCGCCATCAGTGGGCTTCTTCGTCTCTTCGCCCAGTGATAGTGAGCCCTGCAACGGTAGGTGTCCGTGAGCGAAGGAGCGGACTCTAGGTGCACAGTGGCTGCAGAAGCTCCCGTGAGATCGACGACTTCACTGTCAAGCCCGAGGAAAGTCTGTCCTCGAGTGATGCGCCGCCGTCGTGGATTTTGGTCGCTACTGGAATTGCTGTGCGTCCCTGCTGCAACGTTTCCACGACCTGGATCTTTGTGCTTGACTGAGGGAGCCCCGGGCGTTTCCAAGTGCTGCATTTGCGCTTGTAGGGGCCCGCCATCTACCTGGGATATCTGCTCAAGATTGCAGAAACTTGCACGCCTCTTAAATCGGATCGATAAGTCCTAGCTGACTTGCGGAGGATATGTTAAAATGGAGGCCTTCCAAACCTTGTTCCAGTGGACTAACGGAGGCCTCCGTTGTTCCACTGGAACTCGCTTTTGGACCAAGAACCAGGTGTTTACAATTTCATTCGACTTAAGTACGATTTGTTGTTCCAAAAGTGCTTTTATAGTCCAGAAACTAAAGTTGTGATCACCAACCCGAGATTCATGCAGTCTATCCGCGTAGATAATAACGTGTTCGCATTTACATCAATGGGCGCATCCCGCTCTCTCCAAGTAGACGAAAGCGTAACGAGAGGTGGAGTGTACCATTTTCGCGTGCAAGGGTCGGTTTGTCACCGCCTCGGGGCATTATTGCCTCCTCAAAACGGACGCCCCATGTTTGCCCAAGTGTACATTAACGACCCAGATATGGAGACTCGCGTTGCAAGTCGGATGGGAATGACTGGTGGCCTGAACCCGAAGATTGTTGAAGGTCTTGACCAGGTTTTTGTCGCGCACAACCCGCACACACAACAGTTTCTCAATGCGCGTAGCCTTTTGGTTCAACATGCTGGGCCGCGATATGAGGCTGCCATCGCTGAGTATAAGCGCGGTCGCGAGGCTGGTACCGCGTCGCCTGAGGACAACCCGGCGTTACGGTTCCGCGATTTCATCCCCCCTGACGACAACTTAAGATTTCGCCTTCACGTCGCTCGGAACGCCAACCCGGGAGCATATAACACGCCTACAACCTCCGAAGTTGCTGCCATTGTGATTGACCAGAATGCAGCTGAACATCGTGATATACCCGGCAGAGGGGTTTCAAGCGATATTTCGAGACGAGTGAGAGCTACAATCCCCTTCAGTACCCTCTTCTTTTCCGTATGGAGAACGCGGATGGTCTTGCATCCTTCCATTCGTGGGAAACCCTGTCGATTCACAGGGAAATCCGTTAAAAAATTCGCTTAGAGAGTACGAGGCCTACATCATGTACGACGGACCGCAAGCGCCTCTCTGATTTTACGCGGTGGCCGCCTGACGCAGCAGTACTGTGTTGATCAATGGGCCAAGTGCGAAAAGAAGCGCTTGCGTTACATCGGGAAGAACCAGCTGCAATACCGGTTGGAGACGCTTCAGGGACTTGTCAACGCATTGCGCAACGAATCTGTCGAAGTTCATCGAATGGCGGCTGATGAGGAAGTACAAAAAGTTGAATCGCGATCTAATTCGCGGAGGGTGGCCCAATCGGAAGGTCAATCAGACGGACCGGAGGACGGAGAGATCGGGCGAAAGATTATTATACCTTTGAAATTCACCGGGGGACCTCGATACATGTACCAGCGCTCCTTGGACTATCGTCAGGGAGACGGGGCTCCTAATTTGTTTATCACCATGACGTGCAATCCGAACTGGCCGGAAATCAAGGAAAATCTTCGGCCCGGGCAAAAGGCTTCGAACAGACCCGACATTGTGGCACGTGTGTTCATGCAGGATCTCAAGGCCCTTAACATGGACCTTGATGAAGGCATCTTGGGAATTTAAGCAGCCCGGATTTATGTGGTGGAGAACCAGAAGCGTGGTCTCCCTCACGCGCATATTCTTCTCATTTCGAGACCAGAAGATAAGCCCGTGAATGCTGAGGACGTCGACAGATTGGTCTCTGCGGAGCTGCCTGATAAAGAAAAGTATCCAGAACTTTACGAGACGGTGATTCGTGTATGCTGCACGGCCCATGCGGCCGACAGAAGCCCGACAGTCCGTGTATGAAGAACGGCAAATGCTCTAAGCAGTTTCCTAAGCCTCTCTCGGAAAACACCATCATGGTTGCGGATAAGTACCCTACCTACAGGCGCCGTCACCGCCCTGATGGAATTAATCGCCACAAAGGAAAGGTTTGAGACAAGGCGACCATTAACATGAACCAGTTTGTCGTTCCGTATAACCCGTTCCTGTCCCAGAAGTACAACTGTCACATCAACGTCGAGGTGTGTGCTACGAACAAGGCGGTGAAGTATATCTACAAATACGTCTACAAAGGATCGGACATGACTACGATTACCATTGATGGAGGAGATTGAAGCCATCGAGATTCTACAGTACCTGTTAGGAAGCTACATTTCTCCGATGGAGGCGTGCAATCGGCAGCTCATGCATCCAACGCAAGGTTCGACACATTCTGTGGTAAACCTTCCAATTGACTTGGAGGACATGAACATGGTCGCATATCGTGGTCATGCGTCTACTGCTCAGCTTCACAATCTGACTCGCAGAGGAAACAGAACGATGCTGACCGAGTTTTTTAGACTATGTGCGCGCGATCCGGACGGGACAGCTGGCCTGTTGTACAAGGATGTCCCAACCAAGGCCAGGTGGGTAGAGAAGAGGTGGCAGCCATACAAGCAATACGTGCCCTCACTGGGTCGCACTGTCCGCGTATCACCACAAGACCCGGGTCGTTTCTATCTGCGACTTCTGTTGTGTAGCCAGCGCTCTCATACGTCGTTCGCTGATCTTCGCACGGTTGGTGATATCACATACCCCACGTTTCGAGATGCTGCGTTTGCGCTAGGATATCTGGAAGACGATCAAAAGTGGTTACATTGTCTAACGGAGGCGGCTGCCGTCAAGAAGCCGTATCAACTGAGGCAGCTCTTCGCGATCATATTGGTATACTCGCTGCCTACTCGAGCGGATAAGCTTTGGGATAAATTCAAGAGTCACATGTCGGAGGACTATGTCAGAAGCATCGAGGATAGCTACGCAACCCACAATATCGAACGTAAGGAGGGGGTTCGATTGAGAATGGGGGAATACAGAACCTTGACGTACTTGGTACAGTACTTAGCCACGAATGGCAAGACACTGCAGATGTACGGCCTTCCCGAGCTCGACACGTACAACGACGTCTCCCCACAAGTAGAAGATCGTCAACCCACGTCGGTCGTACAGCAAGAACTTGACGCGTACTCGCAGAATGAACTTGAACATGTTGCGGAGCAGGCGGATGCGTTGAACAACAACCAGCGAGCAATTTTCGATCAAGTGCTTCGGGCTGTCAACCACCCAGTTGGATGTGAGAAATTATTCTTTCTGGACGGTCCGGGTGGAACGGGAAAGTCGTTTTTGCTGGAGCAGCTACTTGCGGCAGTTCGGATGCAACGGAAGATTGCCATCGCAGTGGCTTCCAGTGGTATCGCGGCAACTCTGTTGACAGGAGGACACACCGCTCACTCGACGTTTCGTATCCCGCTTAAGCTAACTGAGCATTCAACCTGTACTCTTTCCTTCCAGAGTCAGAAGGCGGAGTTGATTCGGAATGCCAGTCTGATTATTTGGGACGAGGCTCCGGTGATGAATCGTGGTTGCTTTGAAGCGGTGGACAGGACGCTTCGCGATATGCGGTATTTCGAGCGCAGCCCGAATTGGGAGTTGCCGTTGCGAAACCCACGACTGCCGAGATCTCAGGTCCCGGGGACGGGTCGCCGAAACGAGAAACAAGCAGCAGCTTATCCCTCAATTCGACGAGTCTCGAGTACTTCAGCATCCCTCTACCCGCCTCAACTTCTCCCCCTCGATTCCCTGTCAACCATGACACGTCGGGTCACGCTGCTTCCGTCCTCAGACTCTGTACTTCCACAGCCGCCAGAGCAGGTGCCACCTTTAGAGGGCAACTTGGCGCCATCTTCAGCTGCCATGATGTTTCCAGAGGCGTCGTCGGGCAGAACAACATTGCAGCCGGTGGTGCCGACCTCAGTCGCGTCAGAGGTCGACCATTCCTTCCATCCTGATCAAGACCCAAGTGGGGGGTCGCAAAGCACCCCACGCCAGCGCAGCAGTGCTCGGATTGCCAAGCACCAGCCAGCTGTGACCGACTTAGCCGAAGCACGGTGCCAAACGAAGAAATTGGTCGTCCGGAAACGAGGAAAAACAGTACCCCAGGTGTTGTACGCACGAGGTTTGGAGGCAAGGATTGACCAAAGCAAGAATGTGAACGGCAGGACGGGAGTGCCGTCTCAATTTCCGCCTAGGTCAACTGACGTGCATCTCACATTGGGAGCACCTTCTGTGCTTGAGGCACTCAATAACCCACCGTCATCGAACTGTCAACAGCGCCAGCTTACACCCCATTCTGCGGAATCCATAAGCTATTGGCTCCCGACTATCGATACGTCTGGCGACACTAACGATCGGAAAACTTGAGTCAAGATGTACAGGCTCGACAACCGTTTGATTTAGCTGCGTTACTTGAGAATATTTTGGGGACAAGCCGCATTTCAACATCGCTGGCGGCGTCACCCACCATCCCGCTTCCCAGTGCTATTTTCAGTATTGGACACTCTGCCACGGCCACAGCCCAACCACAGGCCAGGAGCACGGC
Organism: Phytophthora foliorum; assembly: GCA_024679135.1. Classification (NCBI taxonomy): domain Eukaryota; phylum Oomycota; class Peronosporomycetes; order Peronosporales; family Peronosporaceae; genus Phytophthora; species Phytophthora foliorum. The sequence continues at coordinate 22,443 of JAHWLE010000039.1, forward strand.
CTCGGCTCTCCCTACTGCGATGCAGCCTACGCCTTCTGAAACGTCGGCACAAATTCCTGAACAATCGGTGGCATCACGGTTGGCCACCATTGTTGCACTTCTCACATCGCCGGATCGAAACGACCGTCTACCACGCTATACGGCTGGTCTGGCTGAGGCCGCTAACCTGATGCCGGTGTTATCGGTTCATCAGCTACAAGAACTGTTACGTCCTCTGCTGGCAGGTCTTGGCAAGCACCCGCAAACCAAAGGAGTACTCTCTCAACAGCACACCCGGTATCTTGGACTCTATCAAACGATCAAGGCGAATTGCCTCCGCCGCCAATTCGTGAGCTGCGGACTGCCAGTTTTCCAGCCCCAGCTCGACTTGGTCGAGGGGACTACGTTCCACCTCCGGCACACCTTTTGGTTGGACACAGGCTGTACCCCTTGCTCACCTCGAGCGAAGATACGTCTACCAGCCCAATGTGTTTTGTTCTCTGGCTACGGGACCTTCCGTGCGTAACATTCAGCACAACTCCGGCGGTACTGGCTGCGCTTTTCAGCGGACGTCTGGGATCTCGTGGTTTGACGATACTTCACTTGCGCCGTCCAAGTCAGCAGGAAATATTAGTGGCTGGTTCCACCAATGCGAATTTCAGTACAGATTTCGGAGCAGCCATGACACTACCCCCAGCTCCAGGGACGTGTTCGTCGTACCATGAGCTTCTTGATACTGTTCATGGTCTCCTCGCGTTCGCAGCGGTACAATGGTTTGAGCCGATGCAGCAACTGTTGTATCGACTACGCGACTTCGTCGCTGTTAACATGACAGCAGATTCTGCGATCATACCACGGCGCGTGTAGCGCACACTTCATCAAGTGAACTTGTTTCTTGGTCGGACGTTAGCCCACCTAAGCGATGACTCGCCGTTTTGGTGGAGAAATTTCTCCGCAGTAGTGCAGCAAATCGAGTTCACGTCTGTGGAATGGGCGATGGCTCTACATGAGCTCAGCCCATTTGAAATTCTTACTACCCCCACTCAGAACACTCGATCGACCGCCCGACCACCCTCATTCCGAAATACAGGGAGCCACTCGGTAAGCATTCCCGACAACATGCGTGCCCTCTTCCCAGTCAACGCGGAGGGCAGGGAACCGTGCCTGCGGTTCTTTGCTGGAAGTATGTGTGTTGGGGGCAACAAGACGAAGTGTTCTTTCGCGAAGCGCACTCACACGTGGGAAGGAGATCTGCCGTCAGTACCCTTGACGTTCATTCAGGCCCGATTCGGACGCCAGACAAAAAGCCGCCGCCAAGCCTGACGGCGACAGGGAACTGTGGGTACGCCGGTTCTTCGTTATCAGCGACCCAGCCGCCATGACCAAACTAAATACAGTTTGAATTGTCATTCACACTGCAGCGAGTCGTTAGCGTCGGCGAGGCAGCCGGGACAATCATACCCCGGCCGGCACGATCGAGTATCTCCACTCATTGCGTCTCGTTATCAGTCACCGGCTGGTCAGCAAACAAACGTCGACGTTAATCTGTCGGCAGCCCCACGCACATGTGAGAGCTGGCGGGATACACTCTCCGGTATTTCCACGCCTGTATGTGCCTGCGAGAGCTCAAATTTGAGCATTTCCGCATCATTTCCTATCGGCGAGAGCCCAGTGCCCGAGCTCCTGGTCAATTCCGCCCCCAAGCCATTCACTCTGCCAAGGAAGGAGTCGCGTGCCAGGCTGCCACCAGCAGCCCCAGCCATTTCTCAAAGCTGCTCGACGGAAGCAAACGAGTCTCCCAGCAGGACTCAAGTGCATTATCTCCGGCGCACCCAGGTTGCAGGCCCCCGTCAGTAAAATGCCTCGAGCAGCTGATATACGCAAGCAGCAGTCTGAGAACGACTACGCATTCATAACTTGTCCGATACATTCAATCAAGCCGGCGTTGACTACCCAGTGGCAAAGTCTCCCGGTTTTACCGGGTCAGTGGAGACTCCGGCTTTTCAGCTTAACAAACCTTTGCAGTCCGCCATGTCCCGCTTTATCCGCCGAACCAAGATCAAATTGCCCCAATTCGTGGAGCTTGTACGTGGACAAACCTCTGATGATTACCGACCTTACAAAGCCCTAGTACCATCGGAACTCCGGAAATACTTAAGTGGATACCAACATCTTGACGAGCTGTTACGGATTGCAGAAGAAGGAGTACGCGTTCAACTTTCGCGACCTTCGCCGATCGAGAGTTCACTTCCGGGTAATCACTCGTCGGCTTCAGCGCGCTTGAACATCTAGAGGAAAAAATATTCGGAAAGAACAAGACCACGGTCGCTGCATTGTCGTCGATGCGGATATTTTGTCGATTTGGTCGGAAGTGTTTGTCAACCCCTTTGGGGTGGTCAACAAAGGTGACGTACCCTCGGAGACTGCAGGTCGGGTCATCCATGATCTGTCATTTCCCGATCGTGCATCAGTAAACGCATCGACAGACCAACTGTCGATCAACAAGCCAGAGTATCGTCACTGTACTGCGGTTGCAAAAGAAGTTCTTCGTCAAACCTCCGCTCACCTAGACCGAACTGTCAAAACTATGGCCGGCGACGTCGCTTCGGCTTTCCGCAATGCAAGTACCCACAGTGCAAGTGTGTACCTATTCGACGGTCATATCCCCGAAGATAATGCGTTAATCATCGACATGTCGGCTGCGTTTGGATGGACGGGTTCACCTGGGTGTTACGATGTGTTCGGTGGAGCGGTCGCTCACTTACACGGCTCAACCTGCAACGAGACGTACACTGCCAGTTTCTTTAATTACTGTTGTGTCGATGGCCATGTGAATGTCGCTGCAGATTTCAACACCAATTGCGAAGACATTGACAGGTCCCTTCGGTACGCCATTGCCGTCGTCATGGGACCTACAGCAGTAAACGAAGAGAAATTTACACTATGGAACGTTCGACAGAAGGTGTTGGGCCTCCTATTTGATTGCTCCACTATGGCTGTCGCTATGCCTATCGCCAAAATCACGAAGGCTCAAACTAAAGTTGCTGCTGCCGTACAACATGTATCCGATTTTGTCATCGGAGCCATGCACTCAGGATTTGGCTCCAACAAACCAGTCAGGAGCTCGACAATCATGTCGGCGCTGACGGGCATCCGCCATTTTTTTTCGAGCGTCCGGATTTGATTTCCCATCAAGCCACCCACAAATTAGCATGCTCCTCAAGGGTTTGGCGCGTTTGGACGCCCCTCCTCGCCGCAAGTCACCGGTCTCGCTGCAGATGCTTGAGATCTGCTTTGCTAACTTGGACATGGCCATGACCAAGGAGCAGGCTCTTTGGGGGGGGGG